>JAGDQP010054119.1:0-13408 GCA_022664845.1 Lepisma saccharinum
TGTCTTCCCGTTTTCCTCTATCTCCTGAATCTTCTGAGTCAGATATTCTCGCTTTTTGTTTCTGAACCCAAGTGTGGCGTTTCGTTTCGCGTTACTGTAGTGGTTGGTATTTGCTTCGCTTTTATTACTTAGCCATCGTTGCCTTGCTAGTTTTCGTTCCTGATGAAGCTTAAGGCATTCTTTATCAAACCAAGGTTTGTTTTTCTGTTGTTTCTTCTCACCTACACGTTCCTTCGCTGTGCTCTTAACTGTTTCACGAATTGCCTCCCACATCTTACTTACATCAATTTCATTATTAATATCATCATTATTATTACTCGAGTCGGCAAAGTTTTCGAACCTATTTGAGAGTTCGAGTTGGTAATCTGCTTTCATGCTCGGATTATTTAATCGTTTAACTTCGAATTTCAATTGTTTTGATTCCTTGCTTTCTCTGTTCGCGATGCATAACTACTACAAATTTTTTAGTTTTGAAATCCAAGATTGTCACAGCCCTTTTGAAAATTTCTCATTTTCGACACAAACGCCCGTCAGTTCTCCAGTCCACCAGGCTTCATTTCTTGCTGGAGTTGCCTACATTTCACGGGTGGGGGGTGGGGGTGCGGGTGTAAAAAACTTCACAAAGTCATCATAGTGTTTTGCCCATTATTAGTTATGCCTCTCTTATCTGGTCCATGGGAAGTGACAGTAATGTCTTAAGGTTGGATAAAATCATGAATTTCTTCATACATATAGTCAATCATAGATGCCCTTTCTTATCTCCCCTACCCAAAACTGATATCCTTTCTAAGCTTCAACTAAATGACCTCCCTACTCGCCGTAAACTTTCCGATCTTAGATTTCTTTATTATAACATAATGAATGGTAATGTCCATACAAATGACCGGTCTCCCATTGTTTCAATTACGTGTTCCGAGAGCTAGGTGAAATGAATACTTTCACATCAGAGTTCCCGCACTTTATCACTTACCGGTACCAACAGATAAGCCTTGGTTTTACTTTTACCTTCCCAAATCTTAATAGCACATCTATTGTATTTGTTTTTATGTTGTTGTTTTTTTTTGTTTGTTTTTATTTGCCATTTTTCTATGTTACTTTCTAGTGTAAAATGAATACCACATGCCGTTCTAAGATATAATATTTCATGGTGATTATTCGCAAAAATGGAACAAAGAATCGTCAGCAAGATTAAAGGTATGCAAAGTATGTTAGCATTTTTTATTGGAATATTTGAACTTTACTACTACTATTAGAAATAATTATACTTTGTTTCTTTAATTTATACTTAAACATAATACGCAAACAATAAATATAACGATAAATATTAGCTGTTCAAGTACTGTTTACATTACGCGAGTCACATACTGTATAGCAATTTGAAGAAAATCTTCCGCGAATTGCGGTTTGCCGATCCCTGTAGAAAAAGTTAAAACTAAGATAAACCCGAATCCGTTTCATCGCTTCCACCTTCACGGTTCAACCAAAAAACCAACGAGCTTTTTTTATTTCTGACCTTGTTTTAAGTGCTTTTAAAAAATGGCTCTCATCAATCTTGCAGATATTTGTACACCACTAATGGAACACTTAACCCAAATTACAGAGAGAGAGAAAAACATCTCTTCTTAATTCATGATCTTTATTCGAACAACCTAATTATTTTTTCGTACACTGAGAGACTCACTCCACTCTCTAAGCTCGAATTTACACAAGTCCCAAAGCCTCATCAACTCAATAAAACTATTTTCATGTAAGTACCCACGTTGCGTCACAGAGCCTGTGGTAACTGTTTACTCGTCCGTACAAATAGTACGGATAATACACACTAGGTGGAAGCACAATCCACCCATGTGGAACGAGAACACATGTCAATATTTGCAATAGTATTAGAACTATATATCCAGGAAGTTCAAAGGTAATATATCAAATCATTAGGATACAATATTTGTTTGCGCTTCCTGTGTGTTTTCAGGTCGAAAGAACATTTCTTTTCTTTCATTCGAATTATCAGCTGAGTTATCAGCTGAGTTGTCTACTTCTCATGAATGTCCGAACTAAGAAAATAGGTTATCAATTTATAATATGCCTAGGATTTATATAAAGAAAGTAATCTAGCTTTTCAGACAAAGTTAGGCTATTATGTACTGTATGTGGGGTAAGAAAAATACAATCACAACTTCCATTGATACAAAATAACCTTATTGCTTGCACCTGGATAATGTATATCTAAGGATTAGTAATTACTTAGTCAAATAATAATAATAATAAACGCATCCAAAAATGCACTAATCAGCACGATATGATAGCTAGCCGATCCGACCTGGTATTTCGGTATTTCTGCGCTATCTGTAGTCAGATTCTAACGCACGATAGCAGCTTTCCAACACTTGCGGAAGAACGAGTTCATATTTGATAAGAACTGCGTTCGCTGGAACGCATTCCTTTTGAAGAAACTCTTTGTTGGAACTAGTTCCTTTTGAAATACATGGAAGGTGAACGGACTCAAGTTCCTTTGGAGGAGGAGCCAATAAGTGTTCCCTTTGAAGAGGAGCTGATACAGTCGAAACCGTTCCTTTTTCTGTGAACTTGAACGTCACAAGTTCAGTTTTTGCTGAAATCTGCATAAAATTCGTTTTCTTCAAAGGAGATGAGAACATCCTAAGTTCCATGGAACGCCGTAAGTTCTGTTTTTGCTGGAACGTGAATAAATTCCTTATTTTAAGGAACTAGGACATCGTAAGTTATTATTTTGCTGGAACGTGATTTTTTAGGACCTGGAACGCCGTAAGTTTTTTTTCCGGAACGTGGACATTTTTTTTTTTAAGAACTGGAGCATAATAGCATAGACTAAATAATAATATGGCCTTATACCGCTTACCCATTTTCGTTTGCGCTAAAATCAATGGGTTTTTGCTTAAGAGCAATGGGTTCAAAATCACGCGCTCCTTAGCGCAGACGAAAATATGTAGGTGTGATAAGTCTATCTTATTATTTAGTCTAATGGTAATAAGTTACTTTTCCAATTCAAGACTTTTGAACTGAATTCAAGGTTCCTATTAATGATAAGGAACTCAACTTTCCATGATATTCTTTTCTTTCTTTTTATCAACTTCTCCAAAACTGCCCTCCATGAATGCAACTACATAGTGGTAGAACTGTAGAAAGAAATTGGCTTAACATTTGTGTACAGCGATCTGTTTGTAATACTAACATTAATTACTTTAAATTATAACGCCACTAGTACGCCTACTTATGATTTGGTAGGATAAAGTGAGTAGTCACGCATGTTGTCACTTTACCCACTCGGCAGCCATTTTAAACTATGAAATTTGCAGCAGAAATATCGGGCTATAAATAGATGATAGGTAACGAAAAAACACTAAAAAATAATAAGAACTTCGTTAACTGTCGTCGTAGCAAATTCAGCAACTACTGGTCCACCAAAGGCGTTTTATTGAAGTAGTTCAGACAGGTAACGTTAGAGTGCAGCACAAGTAAAGGAAGGAAACAACACCTGACTACTTTGTCAGCCATGTCCGCTTTCCCCTACTTGATGCCCCAATACTTTGGAGCGGAGTACTTGTTCGTACAATAGAATTATCTGGTTCTTATTTATGCAGGATAACTATAGTCAAACACTCAGACGACGCAAAGTTGTTTACGAATCTCAAATTAGAGAAACGTTTTTAATTTCACTATTTTTTTATATACTAAATTGTCCCTCTGTCTTTTAAAAGTAAAGAAAATAAAAAGAAGCGGAAAATTTGCATTTCTATGCATGCATGCGTGTCTAATTAGTTCAGGTTATCCTATCAGTTGGTGTCTCTTGAAAAGACCGGAAATTAAGCCAACATTTTGCTGTTTGTGTGTCGGTAGCCTCACAGAGACACCAATTACCATCAGCCGCAATAGTATGAAGCGTTATGTAAACCCCTTTACACAAGGAAGAACATAAAAACAACCACAAGGTCAAATGGAGAATGGTGTTGCATAGTGCTTCGTCAGATTAGTTATCCTTAACAAGCAATGTTCATTTCATCTCAACCAAACTTCCGTATCCGTAAGAAACATCGGTACGACTTGCAAAGTAGAACTATTTTTTTAATACATACTTTTTTAAAACAATTCGTACTAAAAGTAAAAAGTAATTTTGTTTATGCATGACTAAAAAGAAAAGCATTGTGCGCGCACTTCATAAATTCTTCAATTGGCGCGAATGCTTTTCTTTTTAGTCATGCATAAACAAAATTATTTTTTTGTATAAATTGTTTAAGAAAAGTATGTCTTTAAATTTTTTTTTCTTTCGAGTTATTTCGGCGTTCCGATACTTTTTCTCAAGCTGTTTTGTGACCCAAATCCTAGTGTTCTGCAACCAGTAAAACGCCACTTCGTTGCAGGATAGTATTTATTTTAGGATAAAGAAGTCCATATTTAAAAAAACAAATATTAAAACATGCTTTTAAAATATAGACAGTAACAATGAAATATTGTATTGTCACCCGACTTACATCGCTGTGCAAAACTTCATCATTGTATGACGTTGGGAAATAAGTTAAATGAACGTTGCAAGATTTGAGAATACAACGAACCATTGTGAACTAAATAATGTAATAACAATATACAAGATGGAAAATAATAAACAACAACAATAGCAAGAATTGACAATATATTTTTTTTTATCGTTCATTACTCAGCGAGTGAATATCTGAATATCAGCAGCTCCTTTCCGCCTAATTGGACTGTTCTTTTAACCTGGTCGAACTTTTGAAGCCCCGTCTCAATTTTGTGAGTCCGGATTTCCTGGATACTGACTTTGCAAAAAAAAAAAAATTCTGGAAGAACAAACAATGTTATTAAGATTTCGAAATTCAATTTTTAAAATTCTTTTGTACTTATATCCGTCATCCATTTTCTCTTGTCGTTCATTTTCTTCAACATTTCTTCTGTAACCCATTCCTCCTCGCTTCTCTTCACGATGTTTTAATCATCCTTCTGCTGCATCAAGTAAACATCATTCATTGTAAGTGATTCGCTGTTTGTAAGTATTTTCTTAGTTTTCTCCTTATTTGAGAAGTTTTCCTTCTTCAAATTTATAATTGATTTCCTCGTTTTTTTTTTTTTTTTTATTTCTTCAGTATTAACTTCCTACTGTCTGTACTGCTACTAATATTTTTCAACTTTGTATCTTACCTCTTCTGGGTACACAGTTTGAGTAAAGTAAAAGTCAACTCCAGGTAGAGTCTTCAAGTTAGTTAAACCATTTCTAAATATTTCCTGGATTAGCACATTATTGATCTAAAATGTGTCCTTGTCTAAGCGGGTCCAGGTATGTCTGCTTTTAAGATGTTTACACTACACCTGTATGTAGTTCTGACAACCATTGACACTGGTTTCAAAAGTCAAATAATCTCGAGCCTTTCTTCTTCTCTTTCCTAATCCATAAATGCATCCTGTTTTTCAATCTTGACTTCCATGTACTATTGCATTCTAGTTACCTATTAATATTATACATGTACGCACTTCTTTTCTTTCCGAATCAGATCCTCCAAATCCTTGCAATGTAGTTCGACTTCTTCCGAATGTTCAGATTTAAACTGATTTTAGTCTACTTTCATGATCTTAATTGTTAGTCGTTTTCTAGGTATGGCCACCTACTCCATTGTTTCGTCTGTTTCCTGTGACCTTAAATTCCTCATGCGTCTCTACAATTTATTTATTTCTTATTTTTACGTTTTCCCACTTTCCTGCTTTAAGGGACAGGACGTTGCACGTTCCGTATCATCTGACCCTCACAAAAGTGAAAGAGAAATATCAAAGTAGAATGCCACAGTATTAAATTATGCACTTCCCTTGTGACTTCTATGTTCAAATTTCTTATTTCAATTTTCCCGAGCAGTTACTGTACGAACATCTGTCTCGACACTTTAAAGGGTCCTTAAAACCTTTATATTAGATAGTGGTAACAAACCTACGACGGAGCAACAAATTAATATTTGAGTTCATTTATACAGATATGATGCAAAATAATGCTTTATTTTTAGTTCAGGCCTCGTATAAATATTTTCAAGTTCTCAAATATTTTTTTGGAAAATGATGGATTCTTTTCATAGACTAACGTTATTCTCATTTTCAGAAATGAAATGCTTTTAAAAAAAATATGGCCTTCAGACATCTAAGACTCAGGCCGGAATAGGGGAGGGGAAAGAATGCGAGAAGGTGTCGGCCAGGGCTTAAATTGAAGGTACCATCCCGATATTTGCCTGGTATGACTGAGGAAAAACCCTGGGAAAACTGTCAGGATGTTCGACCGCTGGAATTGAAACGACGAGATCTCGAATGTTAGGCCAACGACCTACCACTGAGCTACGGCGGCTCGATAAATGAAATGCTTGTTTTCAAAAGTAAGAATGTCTCTAAGCCTTTTATTTCTTACGATGTGACGTTATTCGTAGTATCAAACTTTTACAGTAGTATGGTGGTAGCAGAGATTCTTAAGGCAATAAGAGAAGACTCATGAAGAGTCAATTCTAGTGAAGTGGGGGGTGTTTTTTTTTTTTTAAAAAATAAAACGGGTATGACAACTGCACCTCTTTGAGGAATAGAAACAGTGCAATATAACAAGAAGAATACTTGAACGAGAAAATAGCTAATTTATAAAACAAAATGACTTCAAATAATAAAAAAGGCAAATAAAGAAACTACTTATACTGTAAAGCTTCTAAAGTCCTTCTACAATTCGTCCGAGAATTAACACTTTTGCATAGTTTAAATTATCTTAAAATATTGAAATGAAGAAATAAATTCAAAGTAAATATTAACCAGTAGATTACCTATAAGGTATCTTCTTGATACAATTTAAATTTAAAAAACTAAGAACCCTTTACAGCATCCTCGATTGCCAACCGATTTTCATTCAAAGAGAGTGATGTGACGCAGTCAACACAACGGCTCCTCATCGACACCTGAATCTGCTACTTCCTCATTCAAGTAGCTTCACATTTGGCACCACGATGAGGGGAGACTAACATCATTGGGAATCGAACCCGGGAACGCTCGCACCGAAAAGAGAGAGAGAGAGAGCGTTAACCAAGTCGGCTTTATTATTAAATTATTTCCACTTTTTCTTCAACTATCATTTTTTCGAAAGTTTGGGTCAAATTGGTGGGGTGGAAGGGACAGAAAACAATGCTGTCCTCCTTGCCCCGCGTAGAGCACCATGCGTCACATTATATCTATAGTTACATTACATTAGGCGTGGCTAAGAAATATTATAAAGGTAGATTCTTTCTAAATTACAAGTATATGTCCCAGACAAAAAAGAAAAAAAAAACACAGTAAAACACCCAGATAAAACAAGTGACATTGACTGCTGACTTGCAAGCCGCATTAAAATAAAAATTGGCACTGGTCAGGGGTCTTTCGGACGTGGTACAAAGTTCCCTGAAAAGGTTAACCAATAATTAGCTTCGTTATATAAGTGGGTAAGACAAGTAGACATGGGAGAAGCGATAAGTGCTGGCATTATGTAACCTTATCAACAAAGTATTTTTTTTTAGCACGGCAAAATTATCCCAAATCTTTAATTGTCACCGTGAATCTGTAGATTTTGGCATCACTGAAGAAATATTTCTAATGTTATCAATGTCTGGCATCTTCTTAAACTGTGGCTCAGTAGATCCGTGCAATCACGCCTCTTCAGTAATTTTCTCCTTTGTTTTAAAACATTCCTGGGGCCTACGCCAAGATTACCTTAATACTACTTTCATTCCTCTTTCTTTTTCTTTTTTTAATTAACAGTGGCGGTGCGCGGGGCAAGGGAAGTGTTCTTTGCTAGTTGCCAAATTATCTTACATAATTCCTTTCATTCCTGATTGGACTTCTACCTGTCTGCCGCGAAATATTCACAGCTATGCCGCTTGAGTTTGGAAAAACAAAAAGACTTGAACATCAAATGCACAATATAGATTCCATATGATAGATTTTATTATTCGTGGATTTTTTTGTAACGAGATCCGGTGCTGTTCATATCCGCATGAGGCATCACAATGCACGAGAGTTGGTTGGATTTGCAAGTCCTCAAAGGCAAGAGATTTCACACAGCTCAGCTAAAGGCTGAGATCTTGTCAACCAGTTTTATAGGATAAACAGCGGATAAGCGAGTGTACACTAGCACCCTCAGCATTTACGCCAGGATAACCTATTTGTTGGGTTGGTTAAAAACAAAATCCGCTTTATCATCTGGAGAACAAGGCGAAGTGCTACAAACTAACTGGGACCAATCTCTGAACTGTCCGAGACCTTAAGAGTCTTCATTACCTTTCGCTCAACTCAGGAAAAGAATCCAAAACTTTTTAGGGACGCGCGGGGGAAGTTTCGAGGGTGTGGCTTGGCAATTTTACAGAGTGAGTGTTGCCGGTGCACATATTGTTTTCAATTGACGTTAAAATTATTTTTCTCTTATTTAATTGTTTTTATCCCAAGACATTTATACCTGCGTGTTTTAAAGCATCAACGTGTGCAACTAAATTTTGAATACAAGGAGACAAACATGTTTATTTTCATAGAATACTTCAGAAGTTCAGTCATTGAAGGAATAATTTCTTTACTGTGTATCGTCAACCCTGAGGAAGTAGTTCCATTCGATTTTCTGTCTAACTACGGAAACATGAACCAGAGTGGTGTCTTTTTTTTTTTTTTTTTGGCCCTCAGGCTCTATGGTTATATTTTTCGTCTTTCTATTGACAGCTGTTTTTGAGAGTGTCGCGGTCATTATTTTGAATGGAAGGAAACCTTTTTTTTCCTCCCTAGGATGTTCATCTAAATGGTTGAACCTATATGCCTTTTTCTTCCAATTTCTGAAATTTCCTCTTTCGTAAAGATTGGATTTTGTGTTCTTCAAGCCTGTTCTTTAAAGACAAAATATACTATGATCTAATTTTCTTATGATTTCTATTAAATTTTAACTTTAGTAGAATAAGCCGTAGCTGTGGGCAGCTTCAGTTTGATCCTCACAAAAATTTGATAATAATAATAATAATAATAGAGTAACAAATGCTTGTCATGGGGAAGTGATAAAGCAAATGAAGAAAATATGTTATTGAAAAGATTTTATAAAAAAATGTATACAAAAGGACTATAGGTGTGAAAGCGAATACAAAGTTAAAAGTGAAACATTACCTAAGAATACTGTGTTCAGAAAATAACTTATTTCATTGTTGTACAGTTAGCAACTACTGAAACAATTACCTGTAAAAAAGAAATGTGAAGCTATTCCCATGTGCGATGTACACGCGCCGTAGACGTCGCATGGGGAGCGCGCATAATTCGAATCTCATCAATTTTACAAGAAAGATAAATGAAGTGACTAATTAAGCTTATTAGTTGAACAGTTATGAATTCACATACAAGGATCACTGTGTAAGAACTAATACTCTTATTTTAAACATTTTAACATTTTTTCTGAGATTCTCGCGGTTTTGTGTGATCAGCAAATATACAGTAAGTAATACGTACGCGTACAAGAAGTAAGGATAGTAACTTTGTCTTTTTGGAAGATCTTTTGAATGTTTTTTGTATACTTCATGTATATATATCTTGTGAATATTGTGTTCAAAATATTCACTCAAACTACGGACTCCGGACCCCCCCAACTCAGAGTTTTATGAAAAAATAGTATACGGTACTTTCAGGCGTACATATTTAATATATATTTCATGCCCAGACACACCTTGGACCCGACCCCCGGAAGCTCTTGGCCCCTTCCCAAAACCAAATTCTGGGTACGTGCCTGTCCTCATCGAACTTCTTCAGTACAGAGCGAAAAAAGAAACTACTGATATTGGAAACTTTCTATTATATGTGTTAGATTATTGAATTCAGAAACATCCATGTCCCAGGCGGGATTCGAACTAGCAACCTCATGGGTGGAGGTCTATACACTGCAAAAAAACAGTTGTGTTAATTCAACACAATGCGGTGTCCCAGTGTGACTACCACTTTTGTGTGTTAAATCAACACAACACACGGTGTTGATTTCGGTACTGTAAAAAAATAAGTTACGGCGGCAGTGAGATTTGAACACGGGTTCCTCAGTTAGGAGTAGAGCGTCTTACCGATTTAGCTAAATCGTCAGACAGTAAAGGTGCTAGATGCAAACGATATTTAATGAACAACATTTGAATAAACGACTACACTATAGATTTAAACAGTGTAGGGGATCAAACATGCATTGATGAATCACCAAAACAAACTAAGATACTTGCACGACTTATCCCATGGTTTAATCACTTCCCATTTGTCAATTTAGAACCAGAATTCTCATTCATTGAGAATATTCTATTTCTATAAAAACAAGCAAGATGGCGACAGCCGAACACTTGAGCGGCATTACTGCTTATCGTCACAACATGTCATATGCTGCGCTTGCTTTCATAGAAGTGGAACATATTCTCAATAAATGGGGATTGTGATACGTAATTGACCAATGGAAAAGTGATTAACTCATGGCATAAGTCGTTAGAGTAACTTTGTGTGTGTTTGGGGTGCAGCAATGTTTATTTTTATCCTCTAGATTGTTTCAATCTAGTGATTTTTCCACCTGATGATTTAGCAAAGTCGGTAAGACGCTCGGCTTCTAACTGAGCAACCCGTGTTCAAATCTAGATGCGGCCTAACTTTTTTTTCTCACAGTACCGTAATCAACACCGTGTGTTGTGTTGATTTAACACACAAAAGTGGTAGTCACACTGGGACACCGCATTGTGTTGAATTAACACAACTATTTTTTTACTGTGTACGAGTGTCGAGATCGCCATAGCTGGGTTCGAGAACAAAGCTAATTTATAGATAAACTATTTTGTAGTTACACGTAATTGCATGTGATCAATTGAGCAAGCAATACCCAAAGCGAAAAAAAAGCGTGAATTACAGGATTCACGTCGATTCATTAAGTTAAAACAATAGGTTCGAAATATATTCAAGTGATTGCCAGACAAGATAAAATTAATGTAATGGGCAGTGACAGCACTATGGCTTTCGCCCGTTCCGAAGTGATTGCCAGAGTTCTCCAATGTTTCCAGATGAAACCATGGGGTTTGAGAAACACTTTTGAATTTTCACACCGCCAAGTCCTACGAATAGTAATGTAAAACTAGGGATACTGTGTATAATGACAAACTAGATATGTTTGATTCCCGGTGGGGTAGGGGACAGAAGGTGGCTCGGAGCCAACTTTAAACTGTAGGTCTCGTCCTTAGGACATCATCTTACCCAGGGGCCTTCCGGTCAGGACCTGCATTCGGGCAGAACACCCATCATCATCACTTACCTACTCATATCCAAGATATTGAAAAGGTTTGCTCACAATGGATTGCCCCTACAATTTACCAGTGGTATGTAAAAAGCTCCGGGTTGGAGTTACTGGTCTCCCAATACGCGCCTTCCCAGGTGGCGGATAGGGGAATGCCGACCAGATATGGTGGGTACCGGAAATATTCCGGGGCGGACCAAAACCAGTATTGCTGCCTTGCAGTTAGTAGAAGAATCTACAAAGGCTAGGGGAAGATAACCCCGAACAAAAATATCATGGTGAGGGGAAGCAGCATCACCATTACCACTTTGAGGCTGAAGATGAATGACATCGGCAAGGCTCAGAGATGGACAGAGGACGACATCTTGAATGTCTACCTTTACTGCAAGGTCGTAGAGCTGACAACTCTACACCGCTAAAACATATCAAGAAATAGTAACAGATTGTTCATGGATTCTCCGGAGGTAAACTAGTCCCTCATTCGGAACTCCGGGCTGGGAATGCTTCAGGGAGTTCCAAGAACAGGATTATTAAAGACATTAAAATAGGAACGTGGAACGTACGAACATTAAACCAAACGGGCGCTCTTCAGGTGGCGGTACGTGAGACCGAGAAGTTCCTAGACATATTAGCGATACAAGAAGTTCGGTGGGAGGGTCAGGATAGCATTCCACAGGGCAAGTACACTTTCTACTACGGGGGAACACAGTCTCACGATTTCGGAACAGGATTCCTCATTAAGAACAGTATCCTTCAGGCGGTTCAGAATATAGAGTTCGTAAACGAAAGACTATCGTACGTTACGATACGTACTCGATGGGGCAACACGGTTTTATTAAACGTCTATGCTCCGACCGAGGGGGCTACTGATAACGACAAAGATATATTCTACGATGAGCTAGAAAGGCTGTTTGAACGATTACCGAAATATAATTCGAAAATTGTGTTTTGGGTGATTTCAATGCAAAGGTAGGGAGGGAAGAAAAATATAGACCTACTATAGGCAAATACAGCCTTCACGAAAAGACCAACAACAATGGAGAAAGACTGATAACTTTCGCGATTTCGAAAAACCTACTGGTAAAGAGCACGTACTTTGAACACAAAGACATACACAAACACACATGGGTATCTCTGGACGGCAAAACTCTCAACCAGATCGATCACGTATTAGTAGACAGACGAAGACACACCAACATAATGGATGTTAGGTCGTACAGAGGAGCGGAAGTTGACATCGACCATCAATTAGTGATCACAAAAGTAAGGGAAAAGTTATGCAACGCGAACAGAGAAAACAAGGGGTTAAAACAATTGAAATTCGAAGTAAAAAGATTAAATAATCCGAGCATAAAAGCAGATTACCAACTAGAACTCTCAAATAGATTCGAAATCCTAGCCGACTCAAGTAATAATAATGATGATATTAATAATGAAATTGATGTAAGTAAGATGTGGGAGGCAATTCGTGAAACAATTAAGAGCACAGCGAAGGAACGCTAAGGTGAGAAGAAACAACAGAAAAACAAACCTTGGTTTGATGAAGAATGCCTTAAGCTTCATGAGGAACAAAAACAAGCAAGGCAACGATGGCTAAGTAATAAAAGCCAAGCAAATATCAACCACTACAGTAACGCGAAATGACACGCCACACTAGGGTTCATAAACAAAAAGCGAGAATATCTGACGCAGAAGATTCAGGAGATAGAGGAAAACGGCAAGACAAATGACATACGAGATCTATACAAAGGGGTAAACTCGTTAAGGAAAGGTTACCAGCCGAGGTTAGGAATGATTAGAAATGAACGTGGAGATCTCCAGGCTGATCCGACTAAAATTGTCGATGTGTGGAAAAGTTATTTCGACAAACTTCTTAATGTACACAACAGGGAACAAACAGAGGAATTTGAAATCCATACCGCAGAACCGTGGATTCCCGAACCTAGCGAGATCGAGATCGAAATGTCGGTAAAGAAATTGAAAAATTTCAAATCACCAAGAATAGACAATATTCCATCCGAATTAATCAAAGCAGGAGGAACGGCACTAATCAAGAAACTACATAAATTGATAAGTGCTATATGGAGAAAGGAGGAGCTCCCA
>JAGDQP010054120.1:0-13408 GCA_022664845.1 Lepisma saccharinum
AGATTTAGCAGCATCACTTTCAAGACCGCACAATCTTGATACAAACGGACTATGAGTGTCCTGCCCACTCATCTGATCTCACCCCGCCTGATGTTCATTGGGGGGCATACTGAAGGGGCGTGTCTGCTGTGATCCAATACCTCGTAATATTGAACAACTCAAATTGAATATCACTCGTGTGTTGTATTCAATTTCACGGGATACAATTGCGGTTATATTTGACAGCTTGCAACGTCGCTATGTTTTGTGTGTGTGTGGACGGAGCACACTTGGAACATACGTATTGAATATGTTGTGTACTGCCTATTCTGTTTCTTTTGATCAGATGCTGTATTGTGCTGTTTGAGCATTTGTTTTTGTAACATTGTACATTAAAATTCGGTGCAAATTCTATGCATTATGCATGTTTTGCATTTCAGTATACTTTATTTCTGGCCATACTGTATATAATTCTGATTATATACATACAGCACAATTAATATTAGCTGCTAAATACAAACAAAATGTCCAAAAAATCTTTCCTTTTATTTATTTATTTATTTATTTTATTTTACATCAATGGGAACAAGTTGCAGATGATATAGTCAAATAGTTATACAAAGTAAAAACAACATACAAAATAACATATACATGCACACTTTACCAAGAAGTGGAAAAAGCATTCGTACAATATTAACTGTGTACATTTGACATATAGGGTAAAAAGTCAAAATTGTTTAAGGATTCCTGGCTCTCAGTCCACGAATATCCTTCATATTGAATTATTTTTTTTGTTTACAGTATGTTTTAATTTGACAAGAGTGAAATTCCTAATTTCATTCGGGAGCAGATTAAAAAAAATCATACCTTGTACCAGATAACTCTTATAAGTTTTCGTTAATCTAACTTTTGGTAGTTTGAGTAGGTTCTTGTTTCACGAATTATAGTTGTGCAATTGGGATCCGGTTACATATTCACCCAGGTGTAATCTTGTAAACATGATACAATTATAAATATAGAAGCAAGGAACAGTCAAAATTTCCAATTTTTTAAAACAGCCTCTACATCATTATTTCATGTTAAGCCCCATAATTAATCTAATAGCCTTTTTCTGCCACAGGAAAATCTCCTTCCATCTAGGAGCTCCGCCCCAAAAAAGTATTCTACAATATTTTCAGTTTTCGTAACATTCAAGATTAGTTCATTATTTTGGAACCATAAATTAGCTTTATCTAATTCTTTCTTCTTGTCTTCACATAACTGATCAAGACTAGCATTATGCAGTATTAGAGTTGTGTCATCTGCATATAAGACTGGTGTTGATCTTACGGCACTAGGAAAGTCATTCATAAATAATATAAACAGGATAGGTCCGAGGATCGAACCCTGTGGTACACCTCTATTAGTAGTTAAGTTATAAGAAATAGAACCATTGACCTTCACTACCTGACTCCGATCCAGAAGATACGATCTCAGTAAATCTAATTCTTTATTCTGGATTCCATACATATGCAATTTTTTAATAAGTATTGTATGAGATAATGAGTCAAAAGCCTTATTTAAATCCAGAAAAGAGACAGAAGTTATATCTCTTAATTCAAAATTATTATATATTACATTAACCACCCTTTCAATAGCGTCAATAGTACCAAGACCAGATCTAAAACCAAACTGACAATCATTTAGTATTTCATTCTTTTCAATGTAAGAATGTAACTGGTTATATATTAAGCATTCAAAATTTCTTGAAATTACTGGAACCTGAGCAATAGGCCGAAAATTAGTAGGATCGTTCTTATCACCTTTCTTATGGATCGGAATAATAATAGTATTTTTCAAGATATCAGGAAATATACCATATAACATTGCGATGTTAATCAAGTCACTCAAAGGAAAAATGATTATGTCAATTATATGTTTCAGCAAAAAAAGAGGATAATCCATATATGTCCTCAGAAAATCCAGACTTCAACTTTTTTACTTGAAGTATAATATCTGCAGGAGACACAGGCCGAAGGCTGAAATTGATATATTTTTTTTTAAATTTGGGATTAAACGTATTATAAGAATTGAGATGCGAATTACTATTTGTAAGAGTAGGAATAGAATTTACAAAATAATGATTAAATTTATCAGGGAAAATTTTTGTTAACAGTCTATTTTTTTATTTTAGAAGACTCTCCTCTTATGATTTTCCATGTCACAAGCGATTTCTAAATATCATTTTCATCATTGTACGTGCTCGTTTCAAAGGCTTTAGCTAGTACGGTTCCATAATTGAATCATTAAATAAGTGAACCGCATAAAATTAACTTGTTAGTTCATGTTATCACCTCTGCGTCGCTTCATATTGATCTTAGAAGAATTCCACTGGCAAGCCTAATAGGATCGAATGCGACAGTGTGAAACTTCCCAACGGACCTCCCGCTCTACGGCAGAGCGCCGTAATACACCTTTCATTCTACGGTGGAGCACCATAATACAAATACTTCTTCTTTGAACTCCCATTCTTCGATGGGGCACCATAATACAATACTTCTTTGACATCCCATTCAATGATGGGGCACCACAATACACTACTTCTTCAACCTCCCATTCAAAGATAACACACCATACTATGCCTTCTTACAATCGCGAAGTTTTCTTCCGACTGCAGCTTCTAACTGTTCACTTCAGCTCTGTGCTTCCTCTTGTGTGCGCCTTTTGATTGGCGTTATAAACCAGTAAACTTATCCAATTTTCCAAAATTCATAAAGAACTACAAAATCTAGGTACAGTCTTCGTAAAAAGAATCCAGGCGTTGTTTCGCCCATTTCGTAGTTAGTCCTCACTTCAACTATTAGTAATCCAGGTTTCCCTGTAACTGCGCCATCTGCAGGAGATTAAAATTAGAGTAGTTTATGTTGTAAGGTCATCCCATCGTCCACACATTATAGCCGTGATCTACACCTTCATACTTGGAAAAGTAAGTCAACCTTCATTATTTTATAAAGTAAGAGTATTAATAAAGATTTGCAAATAAACGATAGACTATATTGACTTCAATATGAATTTCATATTCCATCGAATCACACCTACAAAACAAATCTTGACAATGCACAGAATAACTTAACTGAACTTCGATTTCTTTCTCCTCGTCCATCCTTGGGCTAACTTTTCATTTTATATATTTCCCACCCACTGCAGCAAACTATCAATCGTGGTTTACTGTCGTGAGATTTTATAGTTACTATATGCTACAGAGTGGTGTCATTCATCTGGGTTACCCGAACAAGTTATTCTTTCTAAGCTTCACTGAACTAGGTGTTAAAATTTCCTCTTATTAAAATCTACTGAAAACTAAAATTTACGGAGTTTTGTAAGGTACGACGAGAAAAAGAGATTTTTTTTATCAGCAAGTAAAACTATTGTAGAAAACCTGCAAATTCTACAACAGTAATATAGCAAACGCAAATGTTGTAAAGCTACGAAACAGCAATATATTTAAAACATATTGTTGAAATTTTCGATTACCGTATAAGTCATTTGCTTTATGTTTCCTTTTCCTATATGTTAATACTTTAATTTCAAGTAAAGTCATTATGAAGATATATTGAAACAATTTTCATATATCATTTAGAATGCAGTTTTCTATTGTTCTTGTTAAATTACCATCTTTTATGGGATGGGTGAGGGATGGATCACTAACATTCATTAGACGCATGTCAAATTCTGAGTGAGCGTAAACAACAGCATTCTTATCCTCCTGATCGCAAAAAGAAAAGTTACACATATTATGACAAATAATGAAATACAAAATGACACTAAATAATTTTCGAGATTTCGTTGATGAACGATATCTTTCTAAAGCTGAAGTTCCCCAAACTATCAAACAGTCAAGAAAAACAATGAAAGTAGTCGCTGTAAGTTCCACAGAATTAGAAAGTGTATTCGGAACAACAAAGGTGCAAATCAAAGGAATCCTCTGTTTCTTGAAAATATCTCTCGTCTCATGACAGTAAAATGATAGGAAAACCTTGTGGAGAATGGGATGCAATTATATTTCTGAAAGGAATGAGATGCAATATCTTGGTGACGCCAAGGGTAATGCTGCTAACAGCCGGAACAAGAAGAAGGAAGTGTCCGAGTATTGAAAGAATCAACCCTATGGTCTTTGTCCTTTCTGTTATTTTCCTTCAGCAGTTCTTTCAAATTAAGTATCAATGTTAATAAGATGAATGAATACATCTTTGCCACTTTAACGGTTATCAAATTATTATTATTAGTATTAGTATTATTAGTAATAATAATAATAATAATAATAATAATAATAATAATAATAATAATAATAATAATAATATGATAAAGAAGAAATATTTTGTTAAATATCTTGAACACCATTGGTGTTATATTTCTTTCCCCCTTTTTTCAAATTAGTGATTTGTACCTTCTGGTTTTATTCTTGTCGAGAGAGAAGATACATTTCGAACAGTATTGATTACTCCGAGGCGACAAATTCGCTGTAAATGCGTATTTTACTATTCTCATAACAGATTTTACCCTGAAAGTTTGTTGCTCCTTTTCAAACGCCCTGTACGTGTATCGTATTATAAATTTCGTTTAATTTTGATATTTTGAGATATCGATTAATTGAATTATATTTATAGGCTAGGATCGAGATGGGCTAGGATTTGGGATAAATGTTGTCCAAATCCTAGTTTGTAAATACTATACTGGCATTTGCATAATGTGAGTGACAAAAATTCTGCAAGAGTCTAAGTTGGAATGGCCTGCCTCTGGATTCGGATTCAGGACCAATACTCTACATTTTACATTTGACAACTTACTGCAGATAACAACATAAGTGACTGTAAGCTCATATGAAACTGAGCGTGAGTTTGATAGAGCACATTTTTTAAAATATGAGTTTAGGCGTGAGTTTGGTTAGTTACTTAAATTTGTTTTGAACAAAAGTAAGTTTACTCAACCCTGATTATAGACATAGCATTTTTTCTTGAGAGATATTTGTGAATATTGAAAGACTTATCGAGGATGATTTTTGAGCCGTTGCGTTCTATAAAAATTCATATATTTGTCAAGTTACAGTCAAAAATCAAATTCGACATTTTGTGACCCCAAACCCCTAGAGGTTGGGGGTTTGGAAAGTATGACAAACAAGTATATCGACATGAGGTTGAAATTTTCATTGGAATACGTTGAATTTCCTGAAACTTATGCCCCAAACGGGTTTTTTCATAGGCGTAATGTTAAAATTGGACCTGCTTCTGATTAAGCTAGAAACCTTAAACCACCACCACTCGCTTCGAGATCCAGTGTATCTAATCTCTTTTGTGCAGAGCCTCTAATAGAAGATTGGTTACTTCTTTTGATCTGACCTTTGGCGATCCTAGCCCCTAAAGGACTGGAGGGTTGCCTATGGTTTCATTGATTTTTGTACTCAGTGCGACAAGAGCTTCCAGAAAATATAGACATTGGCCAAAACTAGGCACATCACTTCTCTATTGTTCCTTGTAAGACACGTGACAAAGTTTAAGCAGTGCATACAAATACCTCAAGGTAAATCAGAAAGATCGCTGCGTGTTTCAGTTTCCGTCTTTTATTATTTCACTCTTTACATAGTTTTTAGTCCATAATATGTTCTAAAATACGTTTTTGATAAATAGTTCATTTGATTTTTCTTTTCTTTTTACTCTTGCTTTGTTTATCGTTTACATAACAGATAATGTTAGAATAGGTTCATCCAAAATAGGTTTTAGCAACTGAGGTTGGCCGAATTGTGTGCTCTATAATGTACTTTAACCAAAGAAACACAATAAGACAAAATCTTATCATTGGTAATACACATTTTTCAGGTAATACTAAATAAAATATTCCAAGTATGTTTCCTATAGATAGCATTATTTTGAGAGCACATAGAACAAAGCAAAGTAAAATATTAAATAATTACTTATTATATTTTCCACAGCAGAACTGGTTTGGTAAACTTCAAAAATTAACTTAATGAAGGACAATTAAAGACATATTTGATATTTATTATTTCTCGGATATAATATTAGCTGATTCGTATTTAAGTTTCAAAAATCCTAAATTATATTTCTTCAACACTGTAAAACCAGAAATCATTTCACAAATTTATTTATTTATTTACCCATGACTTCTGATAAAGCAGTTCTACCATTTTACACTGAAACATTAACATTGATAATGATAACACATTTACATCCAACACTCATAAAATTAACATTATTTACAAATAAAACAATAAAACATAACACACAATTATTTACATATTTCTTCTTAGCTGTTTTCGAAAGGTTAGTTCTGTGCTGAAAATGTCTATCTCTGGTGGTAGACGATTATATTCAGAAATCATTCTGACGAACATAGATCGTTTGACTATTTCTAATCTTGGTGCTGGGTATGTGAATATGTTGCTATTGCGCGTGGAATAGGTAGGAATGCGAAAGTTGAGCTCAGAAAGCAGCAGTTCAGATCGAACTCTACCATTGGATATTTTAAAAAAGAATAATATGTCTGCCAGATTTGGTCTTGAAGAGGGTGTTCGAATGTTTAAGATATTTAAAATTTCTGTGTTATTTAGTGATCTAGTAGAAGGGACTCTGTATTTAACGATGGCGATGAAAAAGCTTAAGACAGAATTGAGACGTGTCAAGTGAATAGAAGAAGACATGTTAAAAATGGGGGAACAGTATTCCAATGTAAGTGAAATAAAAGCTTTGAAAAAGAAGAAAGGCTTTGAATTTATGTGAATCTGTATAGGAAACCAAGTAGTTTCATGACACTGCTAGTTGTGGCTGTGATATGCTCAGCAAATATTAGTTTCTTATCAAAAATTACACCCAGATCTTTTTGAAAATTTACTTGCTTAATGGGAATATTGTCGATAAGATATCTGAAAAAAATTGTAAGTTTTCAACGAAATTGTAAGAGTACTTTAAAGGATTTAGGGTTATATTCCAGGTATTACACCAATCAACTATTTCAGATATATCCTGTTGAAGAAGGAGGGCGTCATTATCGGTTATTATTTTCCTAAAAAATCTTGCAATCGTCTGCGAACAGAAGAATATTATTGGAAGGTGAAGATAAGTGAGATGGAAGATCATCAATATATAGAAGAAATAATAGTGGGCCAATACACTTTCTTGTGGTACACCGGATAACACAGAAATATATTAAACCTATCGGATAATTTATAGAGAAGATTATTTGTATTTACTTTGTCAAAGGCTTTGGAAAAGCCCAAGTACACCACGTCAAGTTAAGAGTTATCTAAAATAGATCTAATCGCATGCGTGAGCAATACGGACAAATTAGTTAAACAAAAGATGTTAGGCAAAAAGCCGTGTTGAGCAGTATTTATGTATGGAGAGACAAATTTGTAAAGTCTATCTTTTAGCTTTTCACAGACTAGACAAGACGAAAGCAGGGAGATTGGTCTATACGAGGAGACTTTAGTTTTATCAATTGACTTATGAATAGGAACTATATTAACTTGCTTCCATAACTGGGGGGAAACACCTTCCGAAAATCATCTGTTGAACAAGAGTGATAGTGGGTAAGAGAGAGAATCAGCAGCGTGACGGGAAAAGATTGAATTATGTTATCAGGTCCTACAGACGATGATCTGAGAGGAAAAGAAGAAGAAACTTGATTTCGTCTGTAGTAGTGATAATTGAAGTCAACGCATGAGAACAGACTGGATGAAGATCAGGCAGAGTAGGTCGATGTGGTTAAGAGAAAAAAATAGTAAAGAAGTAATCATTGAAGAGTTCCGCTCTGTGTTTACCAGAGACAAGTATCATATTATGTTTTATCTCCATAGGAATACGTGAGTGTTGCCTTCTTGCATTTTCCAGGGACAAAAATTTTCTAGGATTTGCAGTTACTTCTTCTGAGATATTAGAAACATAATTTAAATATTTGTGTCTGAGTAACTGTTTACTATGTCGCCTAATTTGACTAAAGGAATTATGGGTGTGTTTGTTGAGAAATTATTTCCAGAGAGAGACCACGCACGATTTTTTATTTTTAATGCTACTCGGATTTCAGATTCAAACCAAGCAGGAATCTTCCGTGAACTTAGAGGTTTCTTGGGAACTAAATCTTCAATAATCCCTAATATGACATCCGTAAAGATGTTAACCGCATCATTTATACTTCCATCCTCCAATAAACACCACGGAAAAGATTTAATACATTTCGTATATTATCCCAATCAGATTGGGATTCATATATTATGTTCCGATAGGCATTACTTTATAAATCTGAATCCCTTATTTCATCAATTTTGGATTCCATAAATCGTATCACAGAATCAGACTTTGTTTCGAATTTGTTCCTAACATTCTATGATCTATAAACAATAGTTAAAACAATGTTCAGAAGCTCTGAACAAGAAATAAAAAGACTTTTAGTTTAAAATTGAGTAAAGGTTACCATAACAAATTTGAATTTTATTTAATGTCTTTAGGCAACTTCGTCTCCAGCCGTATGGGTGATGATGGGAAAATTGGTGGAATGTAGAAAGTAGGAGGAAACGGGAGAACCCCGAGAAAACCCACGCACACGGTATTCGTCTACTACAAAACCCACATGACATGAACTGAGATCGAACCGACGACCCGGAGCAAGAGAAGTGCGCTCTACTACTGAGAAACCGCGTCACGATAGATAGTTTATATTTAAGGGATTTAACATCATTATGATAACGAATAGCTCAATAATGTCCGTCCTTCTACTTTTCATTAAGATTCACAAGTATTCCGAGAACAAATGTAATTTCTCTCTTTCACAAGCTCATTTACTGGAGAAATATTAGAAAGATTTTATATTTATATGTGTTTTGTTATTATTAACACATCATAAAGATAAAGAAGAGCAAAACATGCATGATATTTTTTTGAAAAAAAAAATAATGAATTGAACACTAGATTCTCCAAATTTAAGGCAACATTTCAACTTGTCATATCAGCTCCATTCTCTTCCACTCTTTTCCTCTGTCCTTCCTGCTTGCCATTCGTATCTCTTCCTTTACATAACAAAACTGGAATCCTTTATATGTCTTGTAACTATCAATCTAAGCTGGTACTCATTGATAAGTGTTAAGAGAAGAAGATAAATCCCTTTCCAGATTATATAAGAACCACGTATTTCCTCGGCCTCATTTGTTCCCTCTAACCACTTTCATCGATTTACTTTCGTTCCAGACATGTCAGAATCCATGAACATCTTCTGTTGCTCTCCAGAAAGCGTTGATATTAGAATAGATTTCTTCAACTGAAAAGTAGGTCAGTAGTACCAGGGCTGCGTTCTGAACAAAATAAATTTTAGCTTCAATTCGGCAGAGAACAAACACTCTTGCCATGGTAAATGATTTGTTTGTTTCAGCCACATTGTCACATACGTTCTTCTGATTTTGAATATAAAACAGAATATCAGGCAAATTATATATTGTTCTTAAGAAACACGATTTTATCTATGTAGTATAAGATGAAAAATGAAGACTGATACAAAATAGTTCGATAAGAGAAGTCTCTATAAATAAAAAATCTTGCTGCCTAGAATCTAAATAGTACAAAACCTGTTTTATGTTAAATAAAGCATAAAGCTACGTGATATGCACAGTCAGAGTTATTTCTCAAATTCTAAGTAGAATGTGGAACAGTATAAAACACTTACATATTAACCCAAAACAAGAGAACATTCTAAATATTCCTATTTCATATTAATTACGTAATAAACGTTTTCTGTATGCTTCAAAACAAAATTAAGCAAATTATATTGACATATTTTATCCAAAATTTCAAATATTTTATCATTTCGATTTCTTTTGTTCTCTGTGCATCTTATAATTGAGATAAGGATAGTATTTACATTATCATCTCAATAAAGAAAAAAACTCACGTTCCTCCGAAAACATTAATTTTCCTCAAGCATTGTCTACTATGGGCATTGGTTATTGTGTATAAGTACTATGTGACACTAATAATAATGTATTTTTCATCGAATCATATTTCAACGCATTGCAAACTTTTGTACAAAACTTTTTCAATGATTTCTCTTTTGAATTCTGATATTGAATGGAGACCACAGTTTCCAAAGTGTAATTTTCTATTGTCTTATAAAAGCTAACCATTCGGAAAATATGTAGTGTGAATCATCTCGTCTGGTTATTGAAATCCTTGTTCTAAAACTTTTCTAAATGTACCCCTATTTGGTTGTTGACTATTGACTGACAAGAGGAGTACCCCAAGTGTTACAAACCAATTGAAACCAAATTTGTTGTATGAACAAGGCACACCCCAGAACTAAAAAATATGATAGCAAAAACTGATCCAATTACCCCCTTGTGATATTTTGGCCCCAGGCCCCAGACATCAATATTCCCAGCCCAAACAGCTAAAGCTAGAAACACAGAGCCGAGACGCTGAGGCTAGAGACACCAAATGTGGTATAAATGTTGACTATCATGAGGAGGGTACGAAACAGAAAAGAAATTGTGGAAAAGTCGCATTCTTGAATCCAATATGGCGTCCGAAAGTAAATATCGAAGGTATATGCACAGACCAAAGTATATGGACAACCGAAACGGCTGAAGCTAGAAACACGGAATTTGGTATAAATGTTCATTTAGGTAAATTGGATGATAATACGAAAGTTTGCGAAGGTTGCCATCTTGGATTCAATCAGGTCAAGCTGCAGTCAGTAGCCCATAATCAGCTTTCGGCCGCAATATTTTTGCCCATCTAAAAATACGGTTGGTATACGGCTGGCTTATCAGACGAAAATCCTGGCTTTTTCCTAAATGTTAAATCTGTTTGCTTTTAGAGCACCTATGGCGCAAATTGTAATTTTGAGGGATGTGCCTTAAAGGCATTGATTTGCTGCAGTCAATGCAGACAATTGCTGTTTTTCCGGCACCTATTCGACAATGAATATTTTCACTATTACGAGTAAATGGCCCTATTGAACAAAAGCTCTTTAAAGAGCTCCTAATTGGTTCCAAAACAAAGCAATTTGTAGTCTTCATAATTCTATTAGGGCGCAATAACCAATATTAAAACTACAACAAATTGCACTGGTGTCTACTTTATTTATTTCTTTATTTATATATTTATTATTGCTTTCTCTTCTTTTATGTGGCGGATATACAGCATTGCCTTTTCGTCCACTCAACCATACATACTGACATAAAGATTAATGATAATATCACACATAAAATAGCTATAACAGCAACTACATATATCACACAAACATCTACCTTCTCCATTCACCCACCCACCTACACATACACAAACGCACACTCATCGTACAATCACTTACATCTCTCATAGTTCCAGTATCAAATATCAAATAGCTATATTCGCCATCCTTTACACTATATAACACACGATTCAACCTTATCCATGCAAACGTCCACACAAGAACACACACTTCGTAGCGTTTTCGTACCTTTGCAAACTTTCGTATTATTACCTTTACCTAAATAAACATTTATACCAAATTCCGTGCTTCTAGCTTCAGCCGTTAGGGTTGTCCATATACTTTCGTTATTTATATAGGCAGTCATATTGGATCCAAGATGGCAACTTTTTTACCATTTGGTATTTTTTCCTTTATCTACCCATTCTCATAAACATTTATGTCAAATTTGGTATTTCTAGCTTCGGTACTTTCCGTTGTGCATATACCTTCTATATTTACTTTCGGACGCCATGTTGGATTCAAGATGGCGACTGCTTCCCAATTTCTTTATCATTTCGTGACCACTTCTTGATTATCAAAATTTGTGCTATCTTTGGTGTTTCTAGGCCCAGCCATTGTGAAATACATTTTAGTCCGCCATACTGGATTCAAGAAGGCGACTTCTTGAATATTTTTGATTATTCTCGTAATCTACGTTTGATGATTGGCCTTCATTCCAAATTTCGTATTTCTAGCTTCCGTAGTTCGGGCTGTGCATATACTGTCGGCATTTATTTTAGGACGCCATATTGGATTCAAGATGGCAACTTTTCCACAATTTCTTTTCTGTTTCGTTCCGCGACTTTTCTGTTCCTCATGATAGTCAACATTTATACCACATTTGGTGTCTCTAGCCTCAGCGTCTCGGCTCTGTGTTTCTAGTTTTAACTTTATGGTCTGGAAATATTGATGACTGGGGCCTGGGGCCAAAATATCACAAGGGGGTAATTGGATCAGTTTTTGCTATCATATTTTTTAGTTCTGGGGTGTGCCTTGTTCATACAACAAATTTGGTTTCAATCGGTTTGGAACACTTGAGGTAATCCCCTTGTGAACTTATACCAAACCTAGCATAAGCTCTTCAGCATTTGATATATCATCTTGAAGTGTATAATTCAGTAAGGTATATATTTCAGTACCAATAGTAAGCCAAGAATGAAGAGATTATAGTTACCTGAGTTTTAAAAAATACCTGATTTTGCAATTGCACTGTTCTTAATACCTTCTCCAGTAATTGCTACAAAAATTTACTGAATATCAATTCACGGTATATATCTAATATATTAATCTAGAGACTATTAATATATTGTCATTTTCAATTACTTTTATCTTGTAGAATTTAGAGAACCAAAACTAACTTATTTTGGTGCTGGAAATTTTGGGTACTTTTCTGTACTCTGATTGAGCTGTTTGCTTAAAAAAATAATTCTAAAAGTAGCCTGTTCACTAACAACAATTTCCTGTAATTTAACATCGGACTTTTCAACTTTCTTTTAAATATAATTTTCCAAAGTACATGATAAGTAGAAATTATTGAACCTTGCCGCGTAATGGGGTTTTACATGCACACACATTGCTTCACATTGTATGAATTAACATATTCGGAAAACGAATCACAAAGAAACGCAGTGCGTGAGGGATTAGACGCATGCAATCTCAATGAACAATGGTGGCTGAACAAAGGACCCTCATCATTTTTACAGGACCAGTCAGGTTGACATGTTCAAAGACACCGCTGCGGAACGATGTGAGTAAGCGTATTTGCGATGGTGTGTGTGCGTTTGCGCATGTGTGGCTGGGTGGTTATAGTGTGTTGGTGATAGAGTTTATTCACCAGTAGCCATGGCAAGCCCGAACATGGACAAACCTATTCCAACCTCGCCAGTACCCCCGTCGTAAATGATAAATCTTCAGCACTGTGTAAGTGTTCAGCACAATGCGTGGATGAAGCGTGTAAATTGGCAACTTGCAATAAATATGACTTTGGACGATGCCTGCTCTGCATAGGATGTTATACGAACTGACCAAGCCAACGTGGTCACGTTTGTGCAGGTCATCGTGGGAGCTACGCCAGAGGAAATTGCTACATTGTTTGCTGCACGTACAAAGGTGAACCGGACAAAGTGGAAGGTTTGTTTGCAACGTAAGTCAAATCCCATGA
>JAGDQP010054122.1:0-12414 GCA_022664845.1 Lepisma saccharinum
TCTTTAAGATGGAGAGTAATATTGTAATAAACTAGTAAGAATAAATCCATGCTGGTAACCCGTATTGTACTAACGAATATTAACTTCTGCTCGTTGCCATTGGGCAATAGTTTAACTCGACTTTATCTGACAACTTTTAGTGCTTGCTTTAATAGTTTAATATCTTCTTGACGAATGATATTCTGATTATATCTTACAGTACATTATAACCGTGGGTTCTTGTTCCTGCAATGAAGACGAAACAATGATTGGGATTGTATTAAAACATGTATTTACTTATACTCTAACTATATGCGCTTCAAGTTTTTATGCTCACTTTGAGACAGTAGCCCCAAGAAAATCATTCTAAGAGAGCGCAAATTTTAGCACATACGACGAGTTCGCGAATAATCAATTCTATAACTGTTGGATGTTGATCAATCATAATTATTCACATTGTGTTTGTTAATTTTTATGAGCACACCCCTTCAATTAATAACAAAAAGTCTTTCAACATATAATCAGCACTAAACTGTTAAATCGACACATGAAATACAACAACCACAAGACCACAACACAATGATGTAACTTCAAATCGTCAATTATATTAGTGATTTCTTTAATATATTTTGTTTACTTAAGGCATATTGTTTTCAAACTCCTAGAGTATCGCTACTTGAGGAATAAGAAACAATTATCCTTTAACTGAATAAAGATATGTTAAAATTATCGCTGATATACTGACGTTTATGTTATTTTTTTAGTGAAAATTCCGACGGTCATCTATGTAGCCATATAAAAATTAACAGTCATGCAATAATTCACTACCCTATAAGTTGAATTATTGCAATGTAAATATTATTGCATTGCAATGTAATTATTGCAATGCCGCTCGGTACTGGAAGCATGCGGCCAGGGCCAAAGTTGAAGGTATAATCCCGGTATTTGTTGAGGACAAGACCTGGAGAAGTTCTTTAAGGTGGTCACAGTGTCCGGATTAAGATTTTTACAAGGAAACGATATGCTGTTGTTGAGAAAATAACGTTAAAAATCTAATATTATGCATTATACTTGTGCTGACATGCAGAGTGCCAGGAAGGATTTCCCCCTCATCCCCCTGTTAATTTTCACACTGGTTTGCCATAAGTTGAACGTATCTGACTTCTGTGAATTCGAGTAAACTTTACAAAGTTAGCTGAGTCGTAGAATTTGCGTTAAATTTTTCAATTACCACAGCTTTTGTGAATCCTTTCCAAGAAATATCCCTGTGCCCCTTGAATCCCGGTATTTTTTAAAATGTTTCACGGTATATTCACATTATTATTTTCTTGCATTTCTAGTGTCCAAGGATTAGCGGAGGTTTAAATAAGGTCAGGTTTGTACAAACAGAAAGAAATGTATTTTGAAAGAGAAAAACGAACGTAGAAAGATACATAACGGAACCTGACCTTACCTAACTTCCCCAGCCCATGGTCACTAATCTAAGATAATCTACGAAAAATGAAAGAAAAAAATATGAATAGTACATATGAAGAGATGAAATGTATTTTGAAAGTAAAAAAAAAATACTTGCAACCGCCGAGATTTGAACCCGGGTTCTTTCACTCAACAAACCGACGCTATAACCAGTTACGCACAGTTGGAGCATGCAAACGGGAATTTCGAAATTGTATTTACAATTGCATGTGTGTTACGCAACAATGATAAGTAATGTTATTCGTATACGGATTACTGGTGCGACCGGCTCCTTCAAAAACTAGGACTTCTTCCATAGATTCATAGAGGAGTGACAGAATGTTAAAAATGTGCCACACCATGCCACACCAGGGACATAAGATCCTACTTCTTCTTTCCATCCACACTCTCCTCGCAGTGGTAGGTTTGGCCAAGGCTCCAAAGCATTTTTACACACTAAAGTTTGTTACTGTGCTCTGTTTATATGTTGAATAAGTGCATCATACGTTGCAGGTAATTGATCTATGTATTTTCCCTGATGAAATAGTCTAATCCTCATTTTTATCATTTTATAGTCATCACTGCCCAGTTCGAATTTCATTCCAAGGAAAGAAATTCATTCGTAATACTGTTTATATACAATCCAAGCTAATTTTTACCACGTTCATTAAACTGACGTATTGAGTCACAACCGGTTAAGCTGTGGAAACCCACCAATGATGATCTCATTTGTTCTTGAATGACTGATGCTTCGAATGTATAGGTATGAAACTGACAGGGTTGCTTCTTTTCATCCACACTTTACCCTCAAGCTTATGTCATATTAGGAGATCAAACACATTTGTGTCATTCCTGCAAAATATAAGAGTTGAATAACCGTTTTTCAGCGCATGTTTACCATGCAATAACATACTTGTGTTGGCTTCTTTCTGCAATGAAAATAGTTCAGGGAAAGGGTTCATTCCAGAATCTCTGTGTTCGCCAGATGGAAGGCCTCCAATGATTTGTATTTAGTTATTACTTAGCAGGCTGCTTGATTGCTTTAGAATTTCCTCGCTAAGAAAGTTCACAAGGTCTATCTTGTTTGATTCAAGTGACAGAAAATTAGTTCATGACACTGAGAGAGGGGTGGACCTTTTACTTATAATCCTACGGATTGGTCTACTTTCTGAAACTCGTGATCTTCTTTTATATGGCTTGATGCATGGCGATAACATCTACCGTTTTGCATGAAAAAATGAAATTTGAATGAATTTACCTCACTAAATAATATGCCAATTCCCGAAATGTTCGTGCTCCTTTTGGTTTTCCTATTCTGTAAATAACGGCCATACCATCGATGACAATTGCAGCTCCGTTATAATTAACTTGAATAGTAGATTCCACTCTGTCCCCTACAATCAACTCTAATAAAGCTGCTTTATGGCTGAAGATTGGTGAACCGTCAGGCTTGAAGAGATATGGGAAATATTCAAACAATTAATATTGAAAAAGTGATTTTAAGTTTAGTTTTTTCGATCTTGAACAATACGCAACTAATAGATCAACTACTTGTTTACGGTTCTGGGCGTATTTCTGTGTCTTTAAGGGAATTGCTTGTGCTTTCAGAAGTGCATTGCTTTGATTGTCTTTTTCGGGGTCTGAGCGAAGTCGTTCCTTCTTAAAGTTATTTACAATTTATGTCCCGTTCTGGAATGATTTCATAATGTCATCTTCAATTTCCTGCGGAACAACATCACCAGTCGATATGAATATGAAATCTACATCCTGATTACCAAACACACTGAAGCGCTCAAATTCCTCCTTCAATAATCTAACATCTTCTTTCAAAATTCCGTGTCTTAGGCTTGCGATATTGTTCATCATCTCAAATTGAAAAGATTGTATGTAATTTCAGCCAAGTGTCCTCTTTCATTAAAAGTAAGTTCCCGTCTTTGTCGTAAAGATTCCTTTCGAGTTATGTGCATAATTCCACCTGCTATCTTACAGAGTTTATTGACGTATTTAACAGCTTGGTCTGTTGGTATTTTTACAAATAAATTTTGGTCCTCTTTACGCCAAAATTTCCTTTAATACTTAGTGCATACACTTCTGGCACACAAGGTGGCAATTTTTTTATGTATTGCAAGTACACAGTACCCCACCGGATATGGTTTGTGTGAATGTGTCCTGAAATCAAAGGAAACATTTGCTCAAAGGCATTCAAATATTTTTTTTAAAAAAATTGGCTTTTCACGTTCTGGCCTTATAAAATTTAAAAGGATATTTACACTTTGTAAATGCATTACCCACAAGACAAAAGTCCGTTGTGTTTTATGCTCCTCGATAAATTCATGTAGGTGTGAAGTGAACATTGGCAAATTTTGCAATAATCCTTTTGCTCGACCTCTTTCTTCTTCTCGATTGTTACTGTGAAAATGCATTGGCAATTACTTCAGAATGCCTGTCAAACTTTTCTCAATTTATTTCTCCATTACAATAATTCATTCACAACAGGAATTCATTAATAAGGATTTCCCAGACAGCTTCATATGTAATCTTATGTGCTCTTAAAGACCTATTGTATATCTTCCCTTTTATCATGTTTACAATAGTGTTTTCGGAAAACAAACCACTTTCTCCCCAGCAATCTTCAATGCCGGACCCTCTTCAATTGCCCTAAGGCTGATAAGTACACCATGATAATGTGGAATCCTCCAAGGCGAATGATTACTCCAGCTGCTTCATTGGGATTGGACCAAACAAGCTCATTGACTTTGCTGTAAAGTGCCTCATCAAACGTGATAGAAGTGTGACGTTATTACATGTGCTGAGCTATTCTATTGATTCGCATAATTACGGTCCAGATTGTATCATATTCAGTAGCTGGTGCTGGTAGTATTGGGCAATACCCTACAACAGTTAGTGGAGAGGAATATTTTGTAAGAAATTGGTTGAATAGTCTCCACTCAGGTATTAACTTGTTATTGTTACAACTGGACATTCTGCTAAGAATCCATATCAAATCTGGTGACATGCCTTGAATGTCTACCTGAAGTCCGTTTTAGCAGGAACTTCCACAGTGCTGCCAAGCTTTAATTTTCTCAGAGATTTTCTGTTCACTTTATTTGTAGGAATGATTTTGTTTAGTTCTTGTGGCACATTCTTAAGAGCTTTTTAGTATCAATATTGTTACTTACATCCTCTTTCGATGCTTCTTTTGTTTGACCATACTGAAAAGCAAGAACTTGTGTGGTATAAAATGTATTTTTGGAATCAAGTATTTCTTCTAAAGTATCTGTTATCACCTGCGAACTGAAGACAGTGTCGACAGATTGAAGGTTTCTTGGAATTAGTACTTCCTCTTCTACAAAGTTCTTTATGTAACTATCTGCAATTGTTGTTTCAATACATCGTACTGTATTGCATGACACACTACATCCAGCACCGTGCAACAAGTTAATATTTTTTTAATCTTGTGTGGTGAACAGTAAGACAATGCCTATATACTTCGGGATCAACGTTTTACCTATAGACTGTAGGTACAGAATATTGTGGCAAATGTTTAGTATACCTGGTACCTCTGTATACCTATGTACCTTCATCAGTAATAATAAGGTCATAATCCATATTATTGTCGTCTGGTGTAAGGAGAATGGACATATAGAGACTGTCCGAAACACATTTAGTTGCAGCTGCTACGTTGATGTTGCCGTAATCAGTTATACCTTCAGTTTTACTCAAGTCTGATTTTATTTTCAATGCTGGTACAGTGTGCGTGTAACACTATACTCTTCCCTCCACCTTAAACCAACAACATTTGGCCTTCTTGCTGTGATGCCACACAATCACGTACAACTTGACCAAGACGGGAATACTAGGAGAGGTAAATTGCATTGTCTTTGCCTTGGGAATGTTACACTGTTTTAATAGTTAATTTGAAGATGGTTTTTCATTCTCTTGTTCGTTATTTGAAGCGTATCCGCTAATAAATGTCCAAGTGACATCTTCAAAAAAAATCACGAGTACATTTTTATGTATAACAGGAAAAATATGAGGCATAAAATATTACTTTGCAGAGAAGCGGACTTTAGTCTGCCATGTTCTCGTGGAAAGTATGAATATTTTATGCCTCACATATTTTCTGTTACATATCAAAATGTACTCGTGACTTTCTTATTTGAAAATGACATTTATACGTTTCTTCGCGCATACGCTTCATTTCTGGACGTTCACCAATTTCCTCCCCTCCATCAAATCACATTATCTGTCAGTAATATCATCCAAACATTATACATTTTTTTGTTCAAAGCCAGTAAGTTTATACTACCACTCTTCAATAAGTTTATACCACTCGGACAACTCAGTGTGTCTTTCAACGCAAGGTTCGCTAGTCGATGCCATTTCCTGTTCCCTTTGTGCTGCCCTTCGACACTCTCAATGATAAAGAGCCTCTTTCGCAATTAGGTCCTCAACGTCTATCTGGCAGAATAAACCGTTTTCTTTCAAAGGCACATATGGATTCCATGCATTTAAATGTCAAAACCCTGACTTATTCATTTCTTGGCTGAATGCTTCTGGTAAAACAGGCAGAGAGACCAGTGAACTAATGTAATAGCTGATCTGTTAGACTATAAAACGGGATCACAGAAACAAACTCATGGGCTCCATTCAAATTTATGTAATACCAATAATTTTTGATAGTCTTTCTATAAGCACTTTATGTGTAAAGCTACTGTAACACTGTATCGATGACAAAACGATTGTTCTCCTTTCTCTTATGCAAACAAAATTGAGTGCTCCAAACGTTCAAGGATGCCTTCATAACGATTTTCAAACTAAAAAAATGTTATTTTTTGCCTCATCGCTTCCTCAATACGAAGAATACCATGATCTGAGCTTTTGCTTAGTGCTTCTGTGATTTCCGGTTTAAGACATACGAAACAACGTTTGCATCGTAGGAATATCTCACATGCTTGGCAGGACTAAGCGATCAAACAGCTTCTATTCTGTTTACCTTGCCTTAGCTATAACAAAAAATATCGTATAAAATGTATACCATTTTATGGCCAAGTGCAGACAATACATAATGAAACAAAATAAGGTTTGCTCAAAATATCGCCATTGTGCTTTGTTGTCTGAAATGTGAAAAGAAATATTTTAGGCACACATAAATGCATTGCAGGATACATTTTGCTAAAGATGAGAAATGAATTAACCATTTATACGTTAATATTGCAGTACAGAACTCCAATAACTTTCAGAAATTTACAACTAAGACAAGATGCGTTTCATACCTATGCAGTGACTAACTTATCTCAATAAAATATTAGTACTTAAATATAATTTCATTTACTGCGCTAGGTGAACTTAATTTGCTCACATTTGGTCGCCATTTTGAGTTCAGTATGGCGATCACCCTATGGTGTGCACAAAATGCCTACAACACTTTTTGCACACTCCTTGGTCTTGACTATCAGAAAAATGATGTTGCCACTTGTGGCAAAGCGAAGCAAACGGACTAATTTGTACACCCTTTTTGGTGTCTTTGACACTCCTCTATTACGAAACCACTCTTTTAATCCTGGATTAAATCTGAGACATTTGTTGGTGCAAAAGAAAGTTCTCAAGATTGTAGATTATTGTCTGCTTAATCTTGATGCACAACTCAAATATTTTATTAAACCAGGGGTACTGAGCCATAGATGACTAAAGGTCGTAAATAAAATGGAGGTTCAAATGGAACCGGGGGAAGCTCGCTGACAGTAGCGAGTTCAATGGCTGATTTAACAACACAATTATTATGGTTGTGTATAGCTAAGTGGTCAGCGTGTGAGACACTTATTCTTAAGGTTCTTGGTTCGATTCCTCTCCTGGATTTCAAATTAATTTCTTTATGGAATTAAGCGTTGTAAATGGTGTTTGTCGATGCTACTTAAAGTGATTTATCCCATAAAAGGAAAAAAATACAAAAGAGAGGGGGGGGGGGGGGGAAATATGTAGACTGTGTATCTTTAAGGGTTAAAATTGCATTTATTTTCATGTCTTCCATTATTTCTTTTTCCAATTTTCCTTCTCTTCTGCTCTTTTTCGCTCTTTTTCTGTCTTCTTCCATGCTCTCTCTCCCCCGTCTCTCTCTGACTCACTCATTCTCTCCCCTCTGTGTGTGTGTTTGAACAAGACAAGTTATATTGCACTGCGTACTGACGATTCCTGCTTGATGTTCATATTATTATTTTAGTCTTCTTTACATTAATTCCTTTCGCTTAGAACTTCTGCCTATCTATCTCGTTGTTCTCTAAGTGATGCTCAACAACTCATACTTTATTCCTCTAAATGGAGGAATATCTTGGCATGCCATGTTTTCGCGCATGTTTGTACTGTAATGTTGGTTTCCAACTTTTGGGCGTATAGTAAAACAATTCTCATGGAGGAAAGAGCAAGTATTTTGTTAAACTCCAACCTCTATTTACTTTAGTCGTTTAGTGTACAAATAAAATTTGTACACTTCTTTTATTTAAAATCTGGTGACTCAAGCCGTATAAGAAAACATGCAAGAGAATAAAGAAACTACATGCGCATCACGCTCGTCTAGAGCTGCCAGCTACAAAAGCGTCACTCTTTAGTGCAAGATTTGGATACAAACACTGTTGTCCAGGACAAGTTGTTGTTAAAGAGTTTTTTTTTTTTTATTGTTACGTCTATTTCCAAATCGTCTGGCAGAAAGAACTGTGCAGTTTCATCGTTGCAGATCTTTAAAGCTCATCCATTACGACGACTTCCAATCAATGGCAAGAACTGGGTTGACATTCAAGCTATTTCCTCGTATATGGATTTCGATTACCTCCTTACGATTTCCAACCTATATTGCAATGATGTTGGCCAAGATCAAGTGAGGAGCTGAAAAGTAGGAGAGTGATTATGGCACTGATACTTATTGACGATCAAAGACAATAACATACTATTGTTTGCAATCAAAATGTCGTTTTCCACCCGTTCATTCATTCATGCGTATTGGGAATCATATATACATTTTTTTTTCAGTCACTTAGCCTACATTTTACTGTCACTACCACCAGCTCTCGAAATTAACTTTTGGTAATACTGTCCCAGGGGTCAGTGAAATATTTTCTTCACTGGTCCTACAAAAATATTACTGGCTTTTTACAGATCAGTAGGTAATTATAATCAGCGTATTTTTAGTTCTCTTTATTAAATATATTTAGGTTACAACCCTGTATAGAAAACCAAACGCCAAAGAATAATTATAGTCCTGTAAAATTCTATGTGAAAGCAAACAAGCTAATACTTAACAAATAGAAATGCCTGTTGTCTGAATTATAATGCTTACTTTGTTTTTATTACAACAAATATCTTCTTGGGAAGAATCTGCTGGGAGCCTGGGGTCATTAGGAGAAATATTGTGGGGTCTGGCTCTTTTGTCTTTGTCTAAAAAGTATATACACTAAAAAGTATATATACTAAAACCTCTGAATTGGGAATACAAAATTCCAATTTGTACTCCCAATTTTTGAGAGAAAGTGGCAAACCCAGGATTAGGTTTACAGAGGAGGTTCATTGCATCCCAGTTCTTGGGATGGAACCGATTAATAGAAAAAAAACGAAGGTAAAATATGAATATCTGAGTTCGTCACTGCTTCTGAAAAACAGGTAGTATAATGTACTCCCATATTTGAGAATCAGCGACGGACCCAGAGATTCATATTTTCGAGACTTTCGTTTTTATTTTTATTATTCGGTTTCGTCCCAAGAACTGGGAAGCAAACCAAGAACTGCCCCAACCCTGTGTTCGCCACTGCTTCTCAAAATTTGTGAGTACAAAATTGGAACTTTGTACTTCCAATTCAGAAGTACAGTTCTTATGGCGTACTACTGGAGCAGCGTTATAATTACACAATATGGATTCAATGATAAGACGGTGTATTCATGTTTCATACAAGTTATGTTCCCTATCTCCGACACTTACGCCTGAGGTGTTGATCAGCTGATATATTAGTTCTTAAGATTCGGGGATTTCACGATTTTTGTTTTTGAAAACAGAAATAAAGCACTTCGGTAAAACGTTACGTACAGCCTACAGGTACATTTATTAATATATTGGAAGTTTAGAAAGCATTGGCCCAAAGGACCGCAGATATTTTTTAGTTACTGGCCCTTGGAAATGTTTACTGGCCGTTGGCCAGTGGACCACCGCTGACTACCATTATTGCGCTATCAGTAATCTCTCTACACTTGTATATGTTCAGAAATATATAACATTTCGCACATCACAGCAGTACCAACGTAACATTAATTTCGTCATTGTAAAAAGGGGATGTGTATAAAGTTTTACATACTACCGCATTAGTGCGACCACACAAAATAATGTTTTCGTTGTCGTGATTGGTATCTCCATACTAGCTTGCTCCACACGTCCAAATGAAATAAATACGAAAATACAGTTCATATCACTATTTAGATAGGGTATTGTCTTTTCCTCGAAACATCGATTTTGTAACATATCCGCTTTAGCAATGCTCAATTCATATAACTGTTACGTTTCTCGCTGGGCATTTAAGAAGTTCGACGCAAAAATGAGTCTGTGGAGTTTATCAGTACATATTGTACGCAAAAGGTAGAAAAATAAAAGTGATCAAACTTTTACTTTTTAGAGTGTACAAGTAGTAAGTGAACATTTCTTACAGTGTAGTGCAACAATAGAGTCTCTAGAGAGGTAGAAGTTTTGCTTTTCACACATTAGAAATCGGTTTAATTCTGTCATGAAGGTACGTGATAACTAAAACTTTCAAGTTGGGCTGTAAAGAGAAGATATCAACGTAATAAACAGTACTTTTGATGACGAGCTATATTTGATTGTTTAGTAGCATTTCATAAAATGTCTTTAATCGTTGAAACAATGACTATAGTTTCTGAGTTTAAAGCTATTCCTCAAACAAAGGGAGAAAGGGATTGCTAAAACGGTGATATATTGCTTGAAGCCTATAAGTAAGAGCGTAAGACTATTTTGTTCCCTCTTCTCGTAAACGTTATATACCTTACGCTTTCCCAACAATCACTGCGGCCTGAACAAACTTTTAGTGTCTGTAATTCCAATCCGATAAACAACTTTGATAATGAAGTTTGCTCAACTTTGGAAGTTCTTAATACACTGTAACATTTTCATGTACCACTTGTTGACGGTCTTCTCAACATTTCCCATGCATGTTTGTTCTAATGGTGCTTGCTCACCCAAACTATGAGTTGCTAAGATTGCAATAAAAATAGTAATACATCATTACTCTTTCCACCTCGTCCAAAAAACTCATTAGATGGCGCATACGTTCAGTTCTACCGTCACCTTTCTGTTGATTTCTTTTCTTCAGGATTTTGAAATTTATATCTTTCATTAGTGAACGTATAATTTGGAGCTTTTGCTGTAATTCCAACTACTTGCACATTTTCCTTTAGTACAGCTTACACAATATTGACGAGCCATACTTCTGTGAATCTCCCTCGATTTACTTGGTTGCGTCAAATTAGCTGTAACATAAACAAAACAGCAAAGAATTGTCTGTACTATACTCCATATACTCTGCATTGGTTTTGTTTGTTACAACTGGACCTGAACTTTTCTCTTAATGGGGTCAACTTCTTATTGGATATTTGAAGTCATGTAGATTCGTAAATTACAGCAACTTTTCTGTTAGAGAGTCTTTATTTTCAATGTGATTATAACTTAAAGTTAGTACTATAAACAATGTTTGTACATAACAGAATGAAAATTATGAATACTTCTATTACATATTAACCGATTCGCATCATTTAGCTACCAAATAAAAGGGTATGATCTACTCTTAATCTTCATGTTTACAAACATAACACTCGAGTCATGAGGTCAGAAAGTATTTTCCCCGAAGGTACTTCCTTTTCCGGGCAATTTTGAGCATATCTTTACGGTATTTGCATTCTTGAAATTCGCACACGGATTCATAACTATTATTAACATAATTATGAAGTATATAAAATGATACAAGACAGAGGTATTTTAATTTGATACCATATATAACATGATAATGAAAATTACTTTTACTGTGCAAGATTATCCCATTTGATGGTACTCTCTCAATTTTGGACTCAATAATGTAATTGAAGACCATAATTTAAGGAAAACAATTCTTTTTTCGTATTTCCATTTTTTCTGTTCTTTGGTATCTATTTTCCAAGGGCTATCCACTTCCATATTATTACATCCTAACTCCAACTAAAAATTTTTTTTTTTTAATACAAAATGATTTCAGCTGAATATAATACCATCCAATGTCCTTAAACTGCTTTTGTTCCTCCTGAAAAAATACTCCTGAGAACTTGTGATGTTTTTCAATTCAGGTCTGCAATTAATGTGAACAAGAAGTGTATCAAGTTTATGGTGTATTATTTTATGTATTTTGAACACTATGTTGAATTATTTTTACAATTATTTTATGCTCTCATCTTTCTACAGCAACAGTAAAAGTTATTTGGAACAATGTAGTGCATATCTTGGTTCACAGTACTGTACATTTGCTTTGATAGCGGAATATTATCATTGTTATTGATTCACACGTGTAACTGTTTGCCAAATTTTAACCAATTGGGTAAATTCTTAATTAATTATTTTTTAATAGTCCTTAAGGTAAATTTCAGGAACATCGCGTATCAAAATTTCTCCATTAAATCACAAATTATAAGATACAAAACAGTAAGTTATTTTTTGCCGATTACTAAGTAAAACAGTATCAATGTAACACTTCATTGCGGACCGCTACACTACTTCGTTGTAAGTAATGAAAATACAGAGATGTTTAGAAAAAATATATACTAATAAGTTCCTCAAGATGGTAGTATCTCGTATAATATTTAGCGAACAAATATTTCCAGTAATTGAGATAAGTCAAATATGTTTAGCTTTATATAACAATTACCCAACAATATTTCCAGATTTTAAAACTTGGAAGAGTGAAT
>JAGDQP010054124.1:0-13407 GCA_022664845.1 Lepisma saccharinum
AGGTTTACTTGTAAGATATTTATGGCTGCTTATTTTCTCTAGTTTTGAAAATAATCCGTGTTATACAAGTGTTTTTGTCTATTTCCCAACATTTATGGCACTTGAACAAACTACACAATTTGTCATTGCGTCCAACCATTTCCTACTCGTTTCATGTTGATTCTGGTTTGTCAAATTATATCGTGGCAATTTATGACGAGGAAGAAGGTGGTAAAGGTTCCATTCATGGGCGTCACCAGAAAATACATGGGAGAGTCAAGTAGTTGTTGCCTGTGTTCCTCCATACTGTTGACACAGACTATAAAGATAAAAATATTACATACGTGGCGAAAGCCCAGTATATTTGAAAAACGAGGAAAATAAAATACATAGGAATGGATATTGTAAATAAATTCCAATGTGGAAGAAGTTCACACACAAAAAAAAAAGAGTTCAGCTGTGTATACTAAATGTGGAAATATGTTGAATACGAATAACAATTGAGGGATTGGGTCCAAGAAAGTGGTGCCCTTTTTGTGTAGAACACTTTATTCTGTTCTTCCATCCTTTACCTACATAATCACCAAATTTTATGACAATATTTTGAAAATTAGGGTCACGCGAAGCCGAAGTATGAGGGACTGCATGTGCTCATTTTGCATAGAACACTTTTCTGGGACAGTTATTTTCATTCTTGAGATTGGGAAAAAAAAATGAATCTACAAGAACTAATACGTTTCGTCTAGAAATGGAAGGCTTTGGCAAGGTTGGAGTAGCTGTTAGACAGCCTAAACTGCTGGAGCTAGAAAAACGTATTTTGGTATGAAGGTACATCATCACTAGTAGATTAAGAAAATATTACAAAATTTTGAAAAAGTCTCCATCTTAGATCAAAAATGCCCGGCAAAATTAATTTTTCGTATAATACAAAGCCTAAACGGCTGAATCTAGAGAAACGAAATTTGGTATGACGGCACATCATCACTAATAAGTTACGAAAGCATTAAAATATGTTTCCAAAGACGCCATCTTGGATCCAAAATGGTGGACTTCAAAAATTCATTTTCAACACCGTTTGAGCTAGAGATACGAAATTTGGCATATAGGTGTGTTATCAAGAGCAGCTCAGGAAAATATTACAACATTTTGAGAAAGTTGCAATCTTGGATTCAAAATGGTCGCCCAAAAACATGTTCCTCACCGTTGGAGCTAGAAAAATGATATTTGGTATGAAGGTGTACTATCACGAGTAGATCACGACTATATAAGAAATGTTTAAAAAGTCGCCATATTTAATCCATAATAGCCACCTAAAAACAATTTTTCAAACCACTGAAGCTAAAGAAACGAAATTTGATATGTAGGTGTACTATCACGAGTGTGTTACAATAAATTAGGCAAATGAGCACGCAGCCCCCGAGTGTATAACTGGTTAAGATCTGTGAGTGTTCTTTCGGATTCTTCACTTTCTGAAGACATTGAGTACTGTCTGGTATGTTATAAAATAAAATAAATATAATGTTCTGTAAAAGCACTATGGCTTTAACCCGTCCCGAGACACTGAGTATGTTGTTGAAGAAAAAGCGAAAGGTTTAAAGAAGTATGTGAATAAAAATGTGTGGACAAGAATGGTAGCTAAAGTTAGCAGAGAATCAGATAAACAGTATATTTCAGGAAGTGCTACAGTCGCTCGAAGGAAGATGTCTAGGTCAGTAAAGAACTATTATAAAAAGAAAAGAGTATTTTCATTTTAAGTGGTGACAAAAATGATGATGAAAGTGGTGAAAATTTGACTTTATTTTTGCCTTTAAGCATCTATGACTCAGGCCGAACAAGGTAAGGGAAAGTAAGCGGAAAGAAGTGGGCTAGGTATCTTATATTGCTACTATTTCAAATTTTCTTTTTCATTGGAATTGTAAAATGTAACTAAAATTTGTTACTAAAGATAACAATATCAATATGGAATAAGTCTTTATTTTATGCAAGTTGATTCAATATAATTTTTAAGATTCTAACATTTTCAACATTACTTTTCCACACGTTAGAATTTCTTAGAAGTGCCCTTCTTGAACCCAACCAGGGATCCCGCCAACCACTCATTCCCCTGTGGTGGTGTTACCCCCCAAATTCTCGACAACATCCCCCAACTTAAATTTTCGCCGTTAAAATTCTATAGGAACCGTGCAAAACCCACTTACAGCCTCCCAATTTTGACTTTGCACTCCCAAACTGAAAATCCTGGCGGAATTCCTGCACCCAGCCCTTCAGTTGCTAGTAAAGATAAAGTTCCACAGATTGAGAATTTCACGATTCCTGAATAGTTTTAATAACGCTAAACTACGTTGTTGATCGGAATCGGTTAATTCGATTTGGATGTTCTTCAAGGTGTTAATTACACATGTTATTTATTTGTTTACCATTCAGTTTAGAAAACAATCCAAAGTCTCTAATTTATACTGTTCCAAAATTTCAACATAGCAACAAAAATGAATAAAAAATAAACATAATAATGATGTAAATAAAGATAGTGAAAACAAGTCTTGCTATTGGAAAATGTTCAGGAGACAAGCCCAGACTGAATTTAAACATTGATTGTCAACTGATTTAACTGAAAGCTTCAGAAGTATATTAATTGTAATGTTTTGTAGCCCCAAGTTCTGGCAATCAAAGATGCCTTCTTTTCAATATACACAGCAAAAATTGTTGTGTCAATGCAACACTTCGATGTTCTACGAAGACCACAACTTTCTTGAGTTAAATAAGCACCGTTTGTTGTGATAAAAATCATTCTTCTGTTCAGGGTTCTAATCATTGATGTAATAAAGGGTATACGTATACCCACCTCAATTTTTAGGCATCACCGTATACCACCTAAAATTTATAAAATACGCAGGTATATGGTATAGTAAGCGGAAGGTTTCGTTACAACGAGCGAAGCGTATACCCACCTAAAAATTTAGAATTACATCCCTGGTTCTAATAAACACGGGTTTTCCCATTCCAATGTTAAATCGCGAATCATTCCAATTTGCACAATGCTGTATGGCCCCAAACCGTACCTTCATAACTGTAATAAATGCGACACCTGCTGTTCATTTCATAGAACTCATTAATACTAATATTTTGTCTTATTCTTTTAATTGTTTTATACTCTTCCTTCATTATTTTAAAAACAAATGTGTCAAAATCTCAGAAGGAAATAGCAACAACATTGCAACAGAGTGCAAATTGATATATCAATAAAACCATGAAGACCACTTAATCACAGACAGAAAGAACTTCCCCGATTTTACGACACAAAAACAGCTGCCTTATTTTTAAAACTCCAATACTTCCCGTTCTCCGAAAACAAGAAAGAAAATTTCATCCCTCTTATGACGTTAGGAAGAACGAATATGTAGAACAATTAATCTGCCTATAATATGCTTTGTTTATATTATAAGGAACGTTGAAAGCATAGTTGAAGAATATATGGAAAGTTAATGAAGCATTCCAGAAATGTGCTGTGATGATTTTCTTGTTAATGTAAAATAAATTAACTGCAGTTTTTACTTGTATAGTACCTAGTACCAACCCATTAGGTAAATAGTAACGATCACTATATTATAAACAATATCCAGGATTTTGTGTAAAATAAATTAACCAAAGTGCACGCATATTATGTATGCTCCCAAGTATGTAACAAGCAAAAATGAGGTCACGGAAGAATGAAAAAGGCGCTTAGTATCGGGCAACGTATATTTCTATTCAGCTCAAAAATTTCTAACATAGCGATTAATATCAACGAAATTGAAATTGAAAATATTCAGAATTGTTATTTTGCCGGTAATACTGTACGGTCGCGAAAGTTGGAGTACGACCTTAGCAGATGAACACAAATTACGTGTGTTTGAAAATGAGGTTTTGAGAAAGATATACGGGCAGAAACAGGACGAGATGACTCGAGAATGGAGGAGACTGCATAATGAAGAACTCCACGGACTGTACGATTCACCAGATGTTGTATAAATAATGAAATCGCGACGACTAAGGTGGGCAGGCCATGTAGCTCGAATGGGGGTAAACGAAGATGCTATCCAGTTTGGAAGGCCGGATAGAAGGAGACCATTGGAAGACGAGACGTCGTTGGGATGACAATATTAGAAGAGATCTTCGAGAAGTAGGTGTTCGTGATGAAAACTGGCCTGATGTTGCCCAGGACAGAATACAATGGTGAACGTTTGTTACACCGGCGATGAACTTGCGAGTTCCATAAGGCATAGAGTTAGTTAGTAAGCTATCACGCATATTAGGTGCATTTCTGTACTTGTATGTTGTACTATATGTTGTCCTTATGCATTTGTCGGAGGAATTACCGTCGTTGGAGAGCACACTTCCAAGAAGAATTACGGGGCCAATGAAGAAGTAGGCGTGGTATATGCCTCATGAGACAGAGGAAAACACTGAAAACCTCAGGTGAGATTGCGGGCATAAGCAGTTGTCATACAATTCGTAGACTGTGTGTACGCAACCTCATCACTTCCTATAGGTTATCAATTAGAAGGTGACCGTGATAAACTATAGTCAGTAATGAGGATGCGTACGCACAGACTACTCAAGTATGTTTTTAGTACACTTAAATACTGTTAAGTGAATATTCAAAAGTTCGAAAAATTTCCAAAAATTAAGAGGAATGCCACGCTACCCGCACTAACGAATGTCTGCCAAATGCATGACAAATATCTAACTAGACATGTTTTATAGATGTGGCATACGTAAGGGTAGGACATATAAACCTGGAGTATACATCTAATATATGTATTCTAGCTTATTTTTTCATATCTATTAGATGTATTGAACGTCTAAATCAGATCTCTATATACGTATATTACACGTGTTTGTGCTCTGTGGGTAAAACCGCAGAACTTTTGTACACGCCGTAAAATTCGAAGGATGTCCCCATATTTCTACTCCTTAAATATATAATCTTGTTTACTACTCATAATGCGATTATTAATTTAATTATTTTGAGTTAAGCAGTATGTCCATTACTGGAACATCAAGGTTTTTCCGTGTATATCACTGGTACAAAAACAATGCTAGACAAAAATCGTGATTTACTCTCAAATAGTGTATGTTAATTAAAATAATGGATAGAAATCACTACAAGAAAGAATGGATTTAAATAGTTTTAATTGAAACGGCGAAGTTCAGCCTATGACTGCTCTGCTACTTAACCCTTGTCAAAATAAGAATATGATTACAATATTACAATAAGAAAAAAAAATAATACACATTAGCCACTAGTAACGGCAATACAACAATAATAGAATTACATGAAATATACAACGTTAGTAATAAGGTAGGGGGCCCGAATATAGCCCACCTAAGCTTTGTTGATTTTTTTTTTACTAAGAAAGACTATTTATTCGTACGAATGGACTGAACCATCAAATAGGGAGACTATTTGGACAAATGAAAAAAATTTATTTGCTTCCTAGAAATGACGAATAAAAATGTAATAAATCGAAAACTAAAATCTTGCCAGTGGGCCATATTGGGAACATTGTGTTCCCAATATGGCCCCCTATAGAAAACAAGAGCGTATGGCAAAAGTGATGTGTAATCTTTCTGTATTACTCATACATGCTACATACTGAGAGATATACATTACAAGCATACATAATTTATGACATTACAAAACCAAGAATATTGTATTAATTCAAAATGACAAAATTGGTGAAAAACAAGTGAATGTTCAAGAACAGAAACTATGAGTAAATAAGAAGACGTGTAACAGAAACGAAGAAGTTTAGAACGTCACGTCTCACATGAGGGACAACGAAATGTTCTGTGATCTTTAGCGCTGATTCCAGCACACTCTTCATGAACATATTTGCGCTACGACACGCAAAGATGCATGTCTCCAACCTTGTCTGCCTGACAAAGGTAACAAAACCAAGAGGCACAAGAGTTCAAGCAACTCAGTGTCGGTTCTTCAGGACTATTAGAAGCAATTGCTAAAATTCTGGTCGTTCTAAACGTGATGACACTTGCTTGGTTTTGGTTTTAGTCTTCTTATTCTTTGTATTGGAATTGACAACTTCCTTATTAGCTGGTAATATCGTCGTTTTAATTACTACATTATGATGATGGGTGTTCTGTACAAACATATCAAATACCCAATTCTTTCGTTTTAAACAGTTATGACTGCATTTTGCCCAGTATGGCTCATCTTGCCTGCGTGTCACAGTGGGCCATACTGAGCACTATTGACCTCTTTACTTTTTCTGGAGTCTGCTAGTTGTACAATGTAATTCATTGCGTCACACACATTTTATGTTCAGGTATGTTCACATACCTACAGTATGTACGCATTATTCTGATTAGGTTTTCAACAATAGATACTGAAACGAAACATTACTTATCTTGCTAAAATAACAGTAACATATTTTCTTGCTCAATATGTCACTTCAACTGGAGATGCTGCCGCTCACGCCACTAACAAACAAATGAGTCTCGCAACAATTCTTCCTATTGTCATAAGGATATAATTTACAGTGACATCTAGTAGCACCAACGAAAAGCTACAGAGATCTGGTGGGTGGGCCGTATTGGAGACCCGGTCCATAATCGGCACACTTACCTTATACGTGAATTACAATACAATAAAAGAAAAAAGAATGATAAAACAATAATGCACAATAATGATAATAATAATAGTAATAATAATAAACAAACCTATACACTAAATGTACTCACTCACACACACATACACCCAACACACGCAATATTTGTATTGGTGTCAACAATTACATAGCTACGAGAAAAAAAAGACGGTCAGGATATACGTATATGTATATGATTCTAATTACACAATACAAATGAGCTAAATTGTCAGGTTGGGTCATAAGAGTTTAAGCTCAGTAATTGCTTCCGATGGAGGAAATGTTTGGCCATATTTCTGAACGCACTGTAGGTGGTAGAGTTTGTAATATTGATTGGCAGAGAGCTCCGTATTCTTGCTGCTGAAACAGAAAGTGAACCAGCTGTTTTGCAGAGTCTGAAACGGTGGACATTAAGGAAAGAATGGAGAACGTGTAACATTCTCATTTGATCAATACATTTGAATTGTATTTGAGTTAAAAATTATAACGGTGAAAAGTGTCCTTAAAGTGACCATTCCTGGTGCGTTTACCTTACTTATTAGGAAGCAGTACCTCTGGAATATGATTATATCCGAAGAACCGGATATGTATTACAGAGCATGTTACAAACTTTCATCCGCCAGGACTCAGTTCATCATTATTCACTTAGTATTTATTTATTTCCAAGTTAAGCTACGTGAGTGTGAGACTTTGTGTCAGTTAAGAAAATATCATATCACTTCTACATCCTGCAGTAATACTTTAAATTATGTTCAATAGTCATCCCAATGTGTTCTGATTTCAGTTTCCTGGCTGAGAATTGTCGACTGTAGGGGCAAACACACTTTGAATACGCCACTGACAACCACCCAGACGGGAAACAACCAACAGAGCTCACCGTCTTTTCAGGAAGAAATTCCAAACAATCCACCGACTCACATAAATACCGAGGGCAGGAGGCCACCAGGGGAAGACAGAAACAGAGAGAGCGAGAGTTACGTAATAGGTCATTAAGCTGCGCTAGTCGAAATATTTCAAAGTATAGGCAGATCTTACTGTCTGACTGTCCCAACGTTAGCCAGAGTTAAGGAGACTCTGGGCTACCATCCATTAGACCCAGTCATTGAAGAGTCATTCAATGACTGGGAACCACTTTGAAGTCTAGTGTGCCAGCTACCTCCCAATCGAAAGTTAAGCCGCTACGTTGAGTCTGGAAGGATAGCCGATCGATCCCCGTCTGGTTCCTGATTGTGGTAAGAGGAGAACTGATCTGATTAAGGTTGGATTATTTACTGGCTGTTGGTGGGGTCTATTTAGTCCGTCGGCTATGATTAGACCTGTTTCATTGACGAGTCTAATAAACCCCACATTTTTTATAAAATTTTGTTTCCCATTATTTACTGTAATTCTGGTGTCAACGCCCCATTGTTCCTATGTCTACCAGTAGCTACGAAAAAGCCCCTCGAATATCCAACCAGGCATTCGCTGTTTTAGTATAAGGATTTCCTCAGTCACATGAGGCAAATGCCGGGAAGATATTCATCTCCTCGATTCTCGGTTGGATGCTACAGTATTAATCCATAGTTTCTTTAAAGTAAGATCTAGTACTATCTGTTTTTACTCCAATAACGCAAAACAAAACCTGGCTAATGGGAGATTGTTCAAATACATACCGTGCAAAGGATTCACCAACTCACATCCCTGATCATAACATTTTGCTCTTACTTCAATAGTCACACGAATTCCTATTATTTCGAAACTCTCGACCATAATAACAACTTAATAAAAAGTTTATTATGCTTCACGCTTTAACTATTGCTTCAGGAAAAATATAATTATATCGAGGTACAAATTAAAACTTTTTGAAACCGTTAAATTGGTGCACTGTGGTGGAGAATATAGAGAAACTAATTATTCCTAAAGAAAACGAAGTAAGCTTGAATCTAGCATAATGATAAATCTCAACTACTCCTCAGCTGAGGATTATGCTGTATCGTTCAGATAATCTATGAAAGTAAAATCGTCAATAATGATAATAATAATAACAAGTACTTTTTAGCTCACAGAGGTGCTTCTCAGGATATTAATTGATCACCTACTCTGGCTAAGAAGGACATTTAAAAGCTGATAGCACAACACCACAGGTAAAATAGATTTTTTATTTCTTTCGCCATTTTCTCAATAATCGTAATGTTTCATCCACAACATCTTCACGTGGAATAAATATTTATATTATTGATATAATTTATTAACGAAAACCAAAATTAGTTGGGTATTGTTTTTTTCGTACTTACTGAGATCCATAAGGTATATCTTCAGTGGATTTCTGGATTAGAGAAAGTACACCCAGAAGTAGCATCAACGCAACGGATATTGCAGAAGTTGTACTTTGCTTTCCCATTGTGATGGAGAGTTACATCTGTTAAATTGAATTCACTGAAATAAAGAAAATACAAATTGTAAATTGAACACAACTAGAATACATCCAACAGTTAACTATACATCACGACAAACCAGGCCTATAGCCAGGAGTTTCGAAAGGTGGCCACAGGTGGACTCTAAAGTATTTCCATGTCTGGCTTAGCGAAAGGAGTAAAATCAAAGGCATAGTGACTAGACCCGCAGCTAAAACTTCAAAATATTGGGAGGCTAAAGGGGAGGTAACCAAGAATCAAGCGAACTAGATGTCCAAGTAGGTCGAAGCGAAACTCAAATATTGTAAAGACCAAATTTTACACAGTTTCGTTCAAGCATAATTTCCTTTCCCCTAGAGCAGCGTTTCTCAACCTTTAAAATGCCACGGCCCACTTTTGCTATGTCTTCTAGCCGGCGACCCTCAAAAGTACTTTTCTTGTTTATAATAAGTTGTTTCGTTTCTTTTTCTGTGTGTTGAAGCCTTCAGGGGGGTATCTAATACACACACACACACACTTCGCGACTCCTTTGAACACAACCCACTACCCCCTGGAGGTCTCGACCCTACGTTGAGAAACCCTGCTAGGGTGAATGCATTTGAAGACCACAGGAAAAGAACGTGCTATGTCTATCTTCTTAACTTTACAGGAGTAACGTTTTAAAAGTCCACAATTAAGATAGCGTATACCTGCACATCAAAGATTTGCTTGTAATAGACGGATTATGCATATTCTATTCATGCATAGTAGTTTGTTTAAAAAAAGGCCTTCCAAAGAGCAAGCAGGGGGTCCTATTTTCTCAATTTGGGTCAGAATGGACAAAGTACGCTGTTTTCATGCGGTTTTCATTTGTAAAGTTAATTTCTTGGCACAGTTTTTATTCTACATGCCTACATTTTTCATGTATGTCTATTCGTTAATGTTGAGGAAGGGTTAAGACAACATGCTCCTGCACTCTGTCGGGATAACTCCAAAATACTCCTTAGTTACTTGTATTGTATAACCATTCTATCAACGGATAGGCAGTTTGAAATCATGAACACTGCCTTACAGAATACTTAAGAAAACACACGTTGAAATCAAAGGAAATCTTTACTAATAGTGATATTCCTTACAGTATGATGCAAATGTTGCTTGTTTCTAGCCATTCGATTCAGAATATCCTCAACATTTACATTGGCATCGTTATCCGTAGATAAATGTGTGATACCTCTTCTCTGTCATTGAAGAGCGAAAAAGCATTCTAAGTATTTAGCACTAGTCGGGAACGAAGGGTCTTTTCACATATATCGTATATCGAAGATGGCTGACCCGTCATAGAATGCTCCTAACAACAGGTAACAAAGCAAGTTACATCCTTTTAAATATTAGTAAATGAAGATACTATCAATGTAAGGCTTGTGCCAAATCTTAGAGCAGCGAAGGGACATGATATAAACAATATCAATACAATTTTAGAGGTTACGTTAAGTATCTTACATACGAAGCTTTCTCAAACAAGGGATTGTTCATATAAACAAATGTCGGGAGCAGAATATTTACACAACATACGTTTAAGGATGGATTTTAGTTAAGCTAAATAAAGCATTCAAACGAATCTGTTTATTATTGTATGTTATGCTTAATGGTTGTGTTTTAGATACTACCCATAAAACAAGGTATAGCATAATATGTTGGCGCAGTCGGTAGGATGAAAATGTAGATATTCTTAATTCACAGATATTATATTTGTATGGCAAACATGCGCCACCAAAAGTTAAAAGAGTGAAACAGAATTCAAACCCCTGGATGACGGATTATATACAACAGCTGAGACTGGAAAGAGATAAAACCTACAAAAAATACAGGAAAGAAGTAAATGCTAACTGTAGCAGATTTTCTGTCACGATTACCTATAAACGAAGAAACAGGTGATTCATATGATTCATCGATTTATATTTCTATGATAAATGACAAGTACTTAAACTCTTTTTCCGAAAATGGCCATCACTAGTTGTATGTAATAAGGGGACCGGATTTCTAAATAGACGGAGTAGGCTGCAGCCTAGAGCGGAAAATTTTAACTTTTTTTTTTTTTTTTGAAGCGGCAAATTTCGTAAAACAAAACTTTTGTACTTATTTATTTCCTTAAGACTGAAAAATCTTAATTTAACTAATAATATTTTGAGCTCCAAAAATAACAAATTGTCTGTGTATTTCTTTTATTGAGTATCAAAATATTACTAAACAAACGAAGTGGATATTTATTCGATAGGCCACTATACAGTTTGATTTTCGGTATTTCAAGCCTCGGATAAAATGTGATTTTGTGATGTGAAATAAAGAAATGATGAAAATTAAAACAAAGTAGCTCTACAGGAAATTATATCGCAACTTGTGGAGGTAAAGTGTACCCAATGTTTCCTCCATAGTTTTTGTACACAATCGCTATTGCAATAGAAATTGATAAAGGGCCTACTATAATCATAATCTAAATAATAGGTTTAGCCTATGCTAAAATTTCTAATGAAGTATTGTATTGTATTTTGAAGTAATAGGTTGTTAATTTTTCAAGTGACATTTAGTTGTTCATAATTTATGTGGAAAGATAGCGTTTTTATTTACTATATGTCGGACGTTCAAAGCTGCTGAACAGAGAAGTATTTGGGTACACTTTACTTTACGGTCTGTAAAAAATGTAACATTTTCCAACGTGTGTGGAAGTGTTGAAACTTAAAATATAACAAAGTTTCGAGTCATGGAAGTGTTAAATTAGAGTGAAGTAGCGAGAACAATTAAGCTGAAACAGTAAAACCAGTGAATTTTACAAGCTATAAAATGGGAGTTAATAACCAGGAAAAAATCGAATTCCTCATCACGAGCGATGATGTGGGACAAACCACGTCCCCTTTTCAAGAAGCGATGAAATTGGAAGCGTTGAAGTGGGCATAACTCTTAAGAACATGGCAAAATAAAGAAAGGAGAAGCCAAATACTGAAGCAGTTTAATTCAAAAGTCTTCAAAGTTTAAGAGCACAGACATGGAACTGAAAAAATGTTATTCCATGGAGCACATTTTGCGTTCTTTTTTAATTATAGTTTTAGGAACATTTGGTTTCCCCTACTACAAATTTATTTATACTTGTCTATCATCATCAAGAAGATAGAGATAGAACATTTAAATCAAGTTTAGCGTTGTGATTTCTTGGCAATCTTACACTTTTCTTTTTCTTTCAGTGAACGATTTTTCCTTAACCTTTTACATCCTTTGGCTACATTAAAAAGCATTAATAACGCACATATGATATTCCGTTTTATTATTTAAGGCCTTTAAACATCTTAAGTTCTGGCCGGGATAGGCTTGGGGAGAGGATTGTGGAAGGTATTTTAGATATGATTCTAGCATTTGTTTGGTTTGACTTAGGGAAAAAACTGGAAATACCTCAGGATGGTTGGCCGCTGGGATCGACCCCAGGACTTCCCAAAAGTTAAGCTAACGCTTTACCACTAAGCCACGGCCCCTCGGTATATGACATCCCATGATTATATCATTTAAATCCCCAATATGCGTAGACAAAGATTCTGCTAGACCCGGGATGTCACCCCTCCAAATTGTCGATTAAACTTGATAGAAATCCTGCATCAAAATCGTGGTAGAATCCCTGTGCGTAGAATACTTATGCATATGGCTTAAGTAGCGAAGTTTTTCGCTGGTCAGTCGAAAAACTTTGTCTGGAAGGATTTTCTCACCCATTCTATTCTCTTGACTTGGCCCTTACTAGTGTTACCTACAAGACGAAACGAGACAGAAAAATGTCTATAGAAAACGAGACGAGACAAAACTCTCGTAATATACAATATATATCTTTTCGAGACGAGACACTTTCTGAACAAGACATTTTCAATACTAGATTGGGCTCTAGCCTTTACAGACTACTATCTGTTTCACGCTTTGCAGAACTCCTTCGTTCAAAAAATATTTGATGATGTAGAGGCTGTGAAAATTGCAGTAGAACAATTCCTCGACCCCAAAGTTCAGGACTTCTATCATCGTGGGATTTATCTACCAGAAAGATGACAAGAGGCTATCAATGGCGATCGCGATTATACACAGTACTGGGCGAGCTCCATTTTGAGCCCCCCCCCCCCCCCTTATGTACTCCAAAAACGTGTAGAACTTTTGCACGTAACCAAAACTAATTTTTGCATTTTAATAAACACCGATTATTTTTCTTTAATTTCTGTCTACAACTGTGCGGCTCATGATGCTGCCACTCGTCATATATTGGCCCTCGTATACAGGGTGTTGCAAAATAACACCGACAAACCTACTTCACGAGATTCCTGACATGAAAATAAGAAAAACGCTATAGACCATCGAGGGTGCACAAATGCTTCGTTTCGGCGCTA
>JAGDQP010054126.1:0-13407 GCA_022664845.1 Lepisma saccharinum
TGGCGTCAGTTCCAGTTTTGTTTTACCTGCAGAAGATGCTTCGTTACAAGGTTTTTCTAAGTCCACCTCTCACTGATTTCCTTACAATCACTAAAGAAATCTTAATGACTTAAAGGTAACAGTATTGAAAAATCATTTCGAGTTAGTTGTCATTAGTTTGATCTGCGCTGCATAAAAGTACGCGAGTTTAGGCTTTGAGAATTTAAGTGCTACTATGCCGTTAAACATAATAACAATACAGCATATCATATCTTGAATTGTACCATGGTTGGTGGCCTCAACTTGAGTAAAGGTGGGGTGACACGAAGATGTGGATGATTTTGGTACGGGAGTTTCCTATGGACGTTCCACTAGCTTCTCTGCATATGACCTCAAACTTAAAGTAGACATAAGCATAGTGGGGGTCAATAAATCTGTCACTTGAAGAAACGAGAAACTCTATGTCCTCACTGGGCTCGCTTAGGTTAATGTACGACTGTTGATTTGGTTAAAACGTTTGCATCTCATAGCTTGCGATTAACTGCACGAATGTGACATCCGTGGCGTCCAGCAGCCCACCCTTTCAGCTCTAAGATGACAGTTGTTATAGCTCGCCGAAAAATAAAAGGCTCATGTCTCTCATTGGTTACATTAATTTCGATGCTGTTCATTTGTGAATTCTGTACTGGAAAGGATAATTGCTACTATTACTCATACTCAGTCGTTTCATTCAATTTAGTTTAGGGCTTAAAAGTTGCAATGGCGTTGATCTCTCAGTATGTATATTTATTATCAAACACGATCATTCGCGCAGCTATCTTGCAGTAAATGTTTATCGTTTTGGTCGACAGAAGCTTTGAGAGACACTGTCCGACAATTGTCTTTTCAGATGCAAGTTTCTAACGGAGCAGCGGTTTACCCTTCCTCGTGTAGAAGTAATATTCTGTGTGTTTGTAAAGTGGCTTTTCATTTAACACATCTATGGGAAAGGCCGTTTCAGGTGTACTGGCATTCGGAATAACCGTGTCATACGATACCTCTGAATCAACGCATTAGATTCAATTATACTTGATTGTCCAACTCGAGATCTGTACATAACGTATAATCCGATGAGAGCCTCTTTTTTGACATAGTTGTGATGAGGATTTTTGTATGAGCTGTAAATGTAGAAAAGGACAATTTCCAATCAAAAGGGAGAGTCACAATATGTTCTCGCTGAAATCCGAATCAAACACAGTGCATTTGATAAAGCATGGTGGTAAATGAAATATACCAGCATTTAATGTGCGGCGGACAAGGCGAAGTGGAGCTAGGGGGTGAAACCTAGAAACTCACAGATGTTGAATAAAGAATATATCCGCAGGCATTCAGAATAAAGGATGTTACTTTCCCGAAATGATTCCTGACTTCGAATGAAGTAGAAGCTTCATATTTTCATTGGTGAAATTTCGTTTGTTGCACTAAAAGTTCGAAGGAGAATGAACTATTCGGGTTCACATATGGCTCTTTGTCCTACCCTATTGCGACCGGAGCCATAGAAACCTAAATGCTATAATTCAATCCAATTAATTCAACATAGGTATCAAATGTCATGATGATGACTAGTTGAGTATACTACTTTGATCTGTTGTCAAACGCAATGGCGTTAAAATAGTACTAGTTAGCAAATTTAAAAATTGCACTGGTATTATGTACATCGATTCATTATTTCCATAGTTACTAATAAGATTGGTAATGAAGCAATTCCACCCATATTGCTTGTTTAATCCAACAAGTCGCATCGAATTAAAGGTGTAAATATTTATATAGTGAGTTGACTCTGATTAGTACCGACAGTTTTTGAGTTCATAGATATCCTCAAGCACGTTATTAAGGCCACTTTCTCCAATTTCTTTCGGTACTAACACAGACGAATAACTTCACCATTGAAATAACCACTTTGCATTTGTTGAACGTTTTAGTGACTGTTAATACTTGTGCCTGGGGCAACACATTGGATCCCTTCCATAGCATGGAATGTATTTAAATTATGCAGCGGGCTAATATTAACATCTCTGTTGACAAACACATACAGATAAAACCATGCATACGATGTCGGTTGCATCTAATACTATCCGTAACCAACCAGTAGCAGGATCAGTTTTACTGTGTTATATCAATGATACATAAGTTTTTGAGCCGTGTCCGATAAGGAGAGTATATGTTTCCTTCCAGAAACATTTGGAACAACTGCCCGATCTTTAAAATGTTATTAAAGATGTTTATCTGTATATCATGGCCACCCTCTTGACCAGGTACATGTTTCATAATATATTTAATTCGTCTAGAGTGTACTCAAATTTGTCACTGAATTATATGTACTCACATAACATGAAACGTTAATGTCTCTGTTTCTATGTGGGTCGACCCACGAGTTGTTCAAAAATCGATTTGGAACGTTTTCCATGCCATTTTACTTCTGGCACCACAATATTATTCACAATAAGAAACCTAACCCTATCACTTTCTCCCAACGAAACATTTCGTAACTCACATTTCTTGATAAGATATTCCCTAATTTCTGATGTAACAGTAATATGAAAACGCTTCCTGGCTATGATCCAGTTTTAATACTGAATTAATTTCTATAAAGGAAGCAATTTCGTTTAAATCGAACGTTGCTTCTTAGGTAATTATAAAAGTTCAAGATCTTGAAAGACGTGATGGATTATCAGTCTACTTTGATTTATAATCGCCTTTGTTACTAGTATGTATTATATAGTTATATATGCGCTCGCTGTAAACCCGAATAGCATCTTACTTACCCTTTCAACTTTTCATGCAGTTCATGGTTTCAATTCAAACTAACCTCAATACTGTCCGTAATTCTCTCTTCGCTATTAGAGTTTCACTTTCAAGTTATATCCTACTCAGAGCATACAATAAATGAATACCAACCATTCTTCTTTTATTGTACTTCTAATAAATAATTAATTTGTTAAGTTTAATGTATTTATTCCGCTACATCAATTTCCACAAGATTCTTTAAAAAAAGTAATCGATTATCACGCTCTGTTAGACAATAATAAATATAACATACAGCATTCAAATATAACCTTTAGCATTCAATTGACAATACAATATCATCAAAGGTAAATGATAATACAACTAAAGGTACCAACTAAATTTCATTTCTAATAATAGAAATATGACTCATCGTATCGAAAAAAAAATCTATGAGGTTGTATTTTCTCTTTCTGAGCACAAGAAATTGCTAACCATTGAAGTATGTTCTTCTTTTTATTCTATTTACACTAACAACCTAGTCCTTTGGGCGTGACTCGACATTGTTAGAAGCTGGGATGCTATCTGGTTACGTTATATATTAAATGAAATGGTCGTCAACTTATGTTACGAATTCTTCATCTATTTTACATGTCATTACACAGCAAAGACGAATTGTTATAATTGTTGACAGGTCACAACTGCCTAATCTGGAAAGGGTGACAGGTATAAGGCAAAGCATCGTTAACGCGCTGTTGCGCGTCATTGCTACCTCTCTAGCTAACACAGCAATTGTTCAACCATATTGATATATTGATATATACGTTATTTTAAAGGTTATGAAACGGGCAACATTTTTTTTTCAAACATTTTTAATATTAGAGTTTAAAACACGTTACACCGTAGAAAGTGTAAATATTGAAATAAAATAACGTTATTTTGCGCTTTTGATCAAACCTACTAGATCGCACAAGGCATAATAAACATTTTTGTAGCCCGTCCTCTAGGAATTATAACTAAAAGGCACTATGACGTTATGTCTCTTGATTACGGAGATATAATACAATTTCTGTAAGTCTGTAAATTTGTAGTACGTGGACTATAGGGAAGTACAGGGAGAGAAGCGAGAACTTTTGGTAAAATGCACCTCTAGTAATGATTTAAGAACTGGCCAAAATTCAGCTTGCCCCTAATTATTCCCGACATCAAACCTTTATTTCCTGGGGTATTAGTTTACTTCTTTGTGCAAGCAGAACAATAGAATCTTCAACTTACTATACCAGTAAATAGACAAGCCACTTTATAGTCACAGGTTTCCAATATACCATATCATCGCGCTATAAACAGCAAATATGTGAACCGTGCGCGGGAAAAAAATACAAGGGAAAGAACTGCAACAGGATAGTGGTCACTTAAATAAACACTATGGAAAAACACCATCACGTTACTGATTGAAACCTGCAATCGATTCATGATGACTGGAACGACAGCATCCCAGCGCAGTTTTTTAATCCAAATACGGATCACTTTGAATAGAAAATTTTGCGAGAAATTATTAAATTGCGAGTTGTTAGAAATACAACCACTATCACTTATTGGTTAAACAACCACAACTCACTAGTTATTTAATATATTTCTTCTTTACGGTAGAGCTTATTTCGTGTCCGATTTAAACTGCACTAAAAAGGAGCCACGAAGATTGTCAACCACTGAAATGTTTCGCACAACATCGCGTATTGCATGTGTGAAATCGAACTACAAATCTTCAATAGAAAATTTGACGTCTAGAAATCAGTTAACTACTCTGTTGTAGGTGATGTTTATGCTTCGACCGATGAGCCGATGGGATATATTCTACGATTATCTAGGAAGACTGTTTAACAGATTAAAAATGTATCATTCCGAAGTTGTTTCTGGTGTTTTCTAAGCTAAGTTAGAGTGGAAAGAAAATATAGGCAAATACAGCTCTCAGATAATATACAAGTATATAAAATAATAAATATATTTAATTATTTGTGATGGGATAAAAACATCACAATAATTCACGTTACTAACTTGTAGTCCTATGAACTAGCACACAGTAGATCAGCTAATAACGTTGTGCGCAAAACTAAACCTATATATGTACTTCGATATAGCAAGAAATTACATTTATCAAGTTTATAGAGTAGTAAACAGGAAGCCGGAAGAACAACTGACGAAGTGGCAAAAGGTGTGTTTGGAAAGCGAATTACTCACATTTTATATTAAGTTCACAACAAACTGATTATATGTTGTTGTATGTTTCAATTAATATGCATCACATTCGACGTATGCACACTCTTCTACTAGAAATAGGCTTATATTGGCCATGAAAATGAACCTTAGGGCAAATGACCTTTCAATTCCAATCAATTTAAATTTTGTTCTTAAATACTGGATACCAAAGATGTGTATATAGATGCAGTGAACAGTCCTTTAGCTTGATTTTCCTACCACGAAAGTAAGGACTTGAGAGTTGTATATGTACTATAACATAAGGATACTATCTATTTACTATACTTAAAGGGACAAATATTTAGAGTTGTTGGATCGCTGAATATTTGAATCCTATGTTATATTCTGCAGATTTTAACTGTCTAGGAAAATGCCATATGTTTATATACAGTTCGGTCTTTTCACTATGATGGGGAAATCATTCATTTAAAGAACATCACTAATTCATTGCTTATTTAATAAATTTTTGCTTTAGCAGGGCTCTATCTCTTCCGCCTATGTTTCACTTTCATAAGTAAGTAATAACAAAGTAATTAAAATTAAGGGTTTATATGGATTACTATATATTAACGTTGCCATCAGTAGTTAATACAAGTGATAATAAACCAAGTGGGAACCGCCAACAGTCACTTGTAGGTAAACCAGCCCAATGTGACCTAGGCTAGTTTACCTAGGCTAGTTCACGATTGTTCTGTTATGGGTTATAATGTCGGATTATATTAATATTTCTCAAAGTCAGGAAACTTCCTTCTAGTTTGGGAAATTTCCCTCTGCGAGGGAAATAACTGGGAATTTGGGAAATAATCTTTAGAACATGCGACAATCTTTATGTATATAGCTGTAATTCGGAGGGGTTTGCGTCTTAAAATATTATATATGTAGCCAACTCAACTGTGAGGCAAAAGCTAGTGCATGACCACTATTAATTTCAAAACCACTCCAGATGAGAACATTACTTCACTAATACTGATCAACATGACATGAATATGCTAAGTCCTCACCAATAGTAGTTATGAACATTTTTATTTATTTCATTCCAGTTTATCAAATCAATAACAAAAGAGTATTGTAATGGTAAATAAATTTATTGTATAATGTGCAAATTATACTTAATCTTCGTCATCATCATCTAACATTGTTGTTTTATATTAGTACTATAAATACGTCGAAGTGCATTACATAGATGATCCAGATGATAAGCTTAATAACTAGAGATTTAATTAAATTCTTAGGAATTGCTCGTATATAGCCGCAAATAGAAATGTTATACCATTGCTTAATTACCTATAAAACTTGAAAAGAGAACAACAAATAAAACACATCTGCACGTTCTCTATTTTTAATTGAAACATACATATTAATACCTGGCAAGACATTACAGAATATAAGAACTTACCTGTGTTTTTTTCTCTCTATGCAAAATGGAAATATAAAATAATTGCAAGGTTAATTAAATTTTACCTGGGATGAAACTTAATTTTTATTAGAATGATGATAAATAGTGATATTTTGAATACCAAGAATATTTAAAAAAGAATAGTACATCAAATCATACTTCCAAATGTTATATGTTATATGAGCGTTAAAGTTAATACTAAACACTGGCAAGTGTGCGAATATAAATTATTAGTAAACCTATTTTTTGAAACTACTCTTATATTGTTGAGCGGAGACTATATGTTGTTAGAGACTCATGTCCTACAGCATTCTGCTTCACTTTTCCTTTAAATTAAATACTGCAATAGAATTAACTTTCGAATTGTTAATGTACCACTTGTTAACAAATATATAAAAGACGATCTGTAATGTGTAATGAGGATATTTACTTATAAACATTGCGTTGGTTCAATCTTTAAGAAGGACCAATGAGTGAGCGGTAAAATTTATTAACCCTCACAATTGGATAAGCTTCAATATTTACACCAGCATGACACTGGAGAGAGACTGAACATTTTGAATCCAATTATTTCTAAAACTCATCAATAGTTAATACGTAAGCTATTCACAACACGTAAATACAGATTGATCTGGAGGTCCCTACTTTAAACATTTTTTTTTTATATTTTGTTTATGTAGGTTAACAAGTCCCCAAGTCCAAATCTATTAAATATATTTTGATATTAGCCTAATGAGAACTATATAAATCTAGACAGTTGGATACACCCTCATCTATATTTTTTCATCTAACACAGAGTCCTTACCTCACTTCTAGATGTTAAATTTCGTAATGAAGAATTGTACTTCGAATTCGCATAGAGATAGAGCCCGGGAGGGGAAATTACTTTAAAAGCTATCGTTTAGAATGAAACATTTTGTCATGCTGAAATGACTTGGGGACAATGCCCCATCATAAATCCGCCAATGATCAGTGGCAGTTAATTTGATATTGCATTGCCTTGTCGAATTGACTCCAACAGAATCCGTTGAGCGGCCATCGCTGACATTTAAATACTATTATCCTCCATAGTTGACTAGTATTAAGAAGCTGAACATTGAAGGTTTACATATACTTTATTTTCTAATGTGACATAGGCTTTATTATTTCTACTGTTACGTAGTACTACTACTGCGGCTACCTCTGCTTTTAGGTCTCTTAATAGGAATACTTTAGCAAAATGGACCTTCTATTCCCGCTCATGGTGTCAGTCCGTACGTCCGTGTCTACAAATTAAATCTCAAGAATTACAAGGTGTAGAGAGATGCTTGAAATGTTCTTGGAAACGTCTTTTAAACTAGTTCAGAGCCCCTTGAACCGTCTCTATGAGTGCTGCGATTTAGTATTGCTAGCCCATTTTCTAAAAAAAAGATCAATTCTTAAAACTGCTTCCAATCTGTCATAGCTAGCTGCACCAAACATTATTCGACGCAATACAAATGCATTCAGAGAGCATACGTTGCCGAGAAATACACCTACTAGTGTTGTTGTCTAATTTCTTTACAATTATATTTTTCATATTGCTTCCATTATTTTAGTCATAGCAGAACTATACTGGGCATAAACATAGTTTGACTCAGTAAGAACAAACCACGGCCATTCCCGCTCCGCAGGAATCCCGTTTTCAGTATTTTAAGCCCATGCCAAAATATATATATTTGACCATAAATTGTAAAAATATACATTATATGCCTTTCGAAAGGTCTTAGTTAGTTCAGATCAGAGCCGCCGAAATAGTCATGATTGGTGTAGTATTGCAGTATTGTCAGCACATTTAAAAAGTTATGAAATATTTAAATTGCTTCCATTCAGCTACAGCTAGCTGCGACAAACTTGTCCTAAACAGTGTTCGACAAAAGTACTGTTATTTTTTTAAACTAAGCCCTGCAATTTTCAGTGTTGGCATCCTCTTTTCTTTATAAAACTAAGGCTTGTATGGCTAAAATGTTATCCAAACAGCGGATCCTTTGTGATTGTAAGCAGAATCTCAGTTCGATTTTTTCTGCTGCTTCCACTACTACTACTACTACTTCTAATTCAATAAATAATAATAGCGCTACTTCTTCTGGCTCCTAATACTACTACTACAACTGCTAACATGCCGAAAACCTAGATGGATTGTGAGTGCGTAAAGCCAGCCAGTCGGTCGCCGAAGTAATTCCAAGCGAAAGTTACGTCAGCCCGGAGAGAGATTGGATAATTTTGTTTCACGTAGAACTTAAAAATAGTCCTCTCTAACCTGACCTTTCTAAACTATTTTTTTTAATCAGTATAATGAAACAAGAATCTAATATGACCTGTCTTGCCTGTGTTCATGAGTTCTGTAAAATGTTAAAACTGCAAAAGGAAAATTAACCTTAGGTTTCGAAGCTATTTCTGTGAATTCGGTGAAACGTTGAGAGAGTTATAAATGTTTATGAGTAAAATAGACGAAATCAGAAATATCATCTGAGAATCAAACTCATGCCTCACTATTAGCAATCTAACATTCTATCCATTAAAGTAAGCAGGTTCTTAAGAGCGAGGGCTTCTTAATATCCTTTGTTTACACAACAAAGTTACACAACTCCAGGAACGTCAATAGATAATAAATATGATATAACTGGTTTTGTTTGTTTAGTCTTTATTTTCGGAATTTTGCTTTTTTATATTCAGAAATTTCAGTGTTAAATTATAATTCAGTATTTTGCAGGATTTTAATATTTTTTTGTTCACGGCATGTTTAAACACTCATACGTAGAGGTAAATTGTTCGTGTATGAATAATATGCATGGGAATCTTGAAATATGTAAATAAAATTTACGTATTCATATAAAACCCAGACGCATCTGTATGTCTGCCCCTTCAGCCGCTTTCGAGCACTTCTCGTTGGACTAGAAGGCTGAAATTCGACATGACTATTCGTGGATATATTGGATTTTCTTAAAAATGAATTAACCGATTATGTACGTCAACCTCAGACCTCGGGTATCAAAGGTACGCTTTCAATTGAGCAAAAAGAAAAAAAAAACTGAAATTCGCCATCTTTTATTTTGTTTCTAATGCAATAAGATTTTGAAAACAGAAGCAATATTTTAACATTTCTAACTAGAAACTTATCAATTTTAACAAACATGATAAATTGACTTATTGCATTATTTCTGTCACGAACATCTAATTGACGCCATCATTAAGAGATGGAGCTAGTGTTGCCTGCATTATGCTATTTTGTATATACTCTCTTAGGTAAGCGTCTCACAATTAGAAATGAATAATGTAGTTATGTAGAACACTAAGAGACTGCACAACTACGCTAGCAGATATTGAAGGAAATCCAATTCGATATCGATAAGAAAAATATTAAACATATGTCTTTAAATTGTATAACATTTTGAAATGACGTATAAAGGTAAGCAAGAAAGTTCTGTCACTTTTTCACCAACCACTTTCGAACATCGAAATGTCAACTAAGACGTACCTGGAAGATCAAAAATAGTTCCCATCAGCATCGACGACCTTCTGCCAACGTTCTGGAAGGCCATAGATTCCATCGCGAGGTAGAACTTGATGTGCCGTGAAGCGAAGAATGTATCAAGTTCATTCTGCACCTCTACTAGGGATTTAAACTGGCGTCCTCTAAGGGGATTGTCCAAGCAATGCAACAGGTGAAAATCGGACGGTACAATGTCCGGAGAGTATGCAATAGTGTTTCCCATCCAATACGTAGATTGGTGTCCCGGGTCATCCTAGCCACGTGGAGCTTAGCGTTGTCCTGTAACATGATTCCCCTTTTGCGATTCAGAAGTGCTGGCTCCAGAGTTTTGAGTTTTTGTTGAACACGGCTCAACTGCTTACAGTACACAGTTGCATTGATGCTCTGACCAGTTGCTAGCAGTTCCCGATGCACGATGCCGCGAGCCGTTCACCAAAAGCGAAGGAGTATCTTCTTCTTATGCAGTACTTTTTTCGCCTGTTTTGGAACTGTTTCATGGGATGCTAACCAATGATGACGGCGCCGTGGAACTTCGTGACGGCGCCGAGGGCTCACTACTCTTCACATGTCAACACCCTGTCCAGAAATGGCTCCTTCCTCAGACGATACAGCAAAGAACCACAGGTGTCTGCTTTCGGTGACTTCTGGTCTAGAGTCAAATAACGTGGGACCCATCGACAGAACTTGTAGTGCTTCCCAAGTTGATGGAGGTGCTGCCGAAAGGTTTCTCCACTCACATCGAATTGTAGTACCAGTTCCTCACGACTGTGGCCACTGTTCGCCTCAATTGCTGACGGAAGATCTTCATTTAGTACCTGTATTGGTCTCCCTGCACGCGGTGCGTCTTCGAGTGTTCCGTCACCGTCCTTAAACTAGGAAAAAACCCGCTGAACTGTCCGCGTAGTCATGACACCATCATCAAACGCCTGGCATATTTTGCGCCCCGCTGCAGCAGCGTTTGACCCCAGTTTGAACTAGTACAATATACACACCCTTCTGAGGCCCCGTGGAGGTCCCATGTTCACTCTGTCCTTCCGCACGTTCACGGTGTAACTGAACTTCCACAACCAGGTAGTATGTTGGCTATACCCACACCAAAAACTGGCTTTCGCTTGATCTCCATTAGCATTCAACTCACGGTGTGAGGGCGAATTGAAGACAGACCTCCACAAAAAGCGACAAAACTTTCTTGGTTTTCTTATATAATGGAAATAATACTGACTTTTCCAACCTACGTCAATGAATTAGTAATATGTATAAAATTTAGAAGAATAATAAGAGATTTTTAAGCAGAACTAAACAAAATGTACATTTCATTAAAAGTATGGAAAGGTATGTGCAGTTGTCGAGCATCGAATCAGGGCCACCCAACTAGGGACGGTAGCGTGCGTTTTGCGACCATGCAGTTTCGTCCGAAATACAGACGAGCGTGCGTTTTGCGGCTGGGAATACTGATGCATAGTGAAATACCAATGTTGAACTTAGTTTCATTAATAACTAGAGTGATATTTTGTTACTTTTTAAATGTATGGAGAAAGCTTGTTTCATATTTCTCGTTAGGTCAAATGAGGTTAGGTTAGTAGTTTCAATTTCGGAGCTAGCAGCTAGAATTTAAGAAGCATTTTGGCTAAAGAGAAAAGTATCTCCTGTCCGACGCGTACGCGTGGTTAAATGTACATGGAGCATGTGAAGGTCCAAATATTCTCGATCCACCGCATGAAGTGAGGTGGGGTGCTCAGTCTAAGTGTGAGCACTTTTGATTTGACTTGTTGTCTAATCGCTCACAAGACTAAGTTTCATTGTCATTTGCCTATCAAAATTTCGCCTAATATTACTTGTCCTCCCATTGACAAGTAAGAGTGACAATCGGTAATGAGAACCGATTGTGGTTTGCCACTGACTTCCATCAGTTAAATGTGACGTACGAAAGACAGCGAAAGAAAATATGACCTACCATGGCACCGAACAATTTTTGTCCCCACCTGGAATTGAAACCGTGACCGCTTGATTACAAGACAGCGTGCATTACTGTTCACACACAAGGTATATTACCACCCAAGGTGCACAGAAATAACAATAACACTTTGGCAGTCACTTTTATAGGTGGATGAGTGCGATAAAAGCCTCAAGCGCCCTGGCTGAGAATTAAACGAAGGTTGCCCGATTCGCAGTCAGATGTTCTGAGCTACGGCGACTGTAATTCAATTTTGAAAATATTAGATTTTTTACACTTTAACATACATACTGATGTGATTAACCAAATTCGCAGAAAAAGTAATAAAATTCCTCGCAAATGATACGCACATGTACGAATTCAAGCCGTGCAAGTGGCAGAGAGCGAAAGTGGGTTAGTTAAAATTAGGTTATATTTTCCAGATTTTCCTTCCGTCCGTGATTCGTATCCTTATTTACTATTTACTGTGTTAATTGAGCGTTCTACATGAGTGTACTGCATTTGAAAATTCGGGAAATTCTTCCTTCTTGCCGGGGAGTTTTTGAAACTGGTTCTCAGAATGGGAACTGTTACCTTAGATTAGCTTTACGGGACCTTAGACTACCAAGAGGCAGTGTGATGTTGCTGAATACAAATTAAGATGTAATATCGTTAATGAACTTAACTGGTTAAGATATCGCTTACTCTGTAATATGTAGATTTATCGTGAAGCGCAGGATTCACATTCCAGGGATCGCAAAGCGCACAATGCTCTGTATAGTCGCAACTTTACGACTATGTTCGTAAATTGAGGAATCGCTGGGAACCCTGCCACCAAACGGAAGCTGGTTTTTGGAAGCTGTAACCTCAGCAACCGACATAACTCACCATCTCAAAAAATATAGAAGTAACCACTAAAACCGTCCCAAACAGGTGTACAACACTAATTTCCATAGTGATAACAAATTTGTTTACGGATGAAAATGAAAGAGGGGAAGATCCTAATAAAATATAACAAAAAGTACTGAAAGAGCGATTTTGTTATAATTAGATCTTGTTATTTGATATATATAATTGAAAATGTCAAACTTTTTCTACCAATTATATTAACAAATTCTCAATTATTGAACGTTTATACATATATTTAAGAGGATGTGCATTAGAACTTTACGTTTTGTACAATTATTATACAATTAACGCTGGGAAATTGTCTACGTATAAACAGCACTATCAAAATGTGCGAACAATTTAAGCAGCAAAATCAACATTTAAGAACCTAATTTCAAAAAATAATTTGTGTAATAAACAATACCGAACAAAAACACCAGAGGTGCAAAAAGTGGAGCCAAGTTCTTTAGCCCTAAAAAGGTGTGAAATGGGAGATGGATGAGCCAAGTTCCTTGGTGACAGCATGTAACAGGAACAAAGAAACTTGACGCGAGGTGGCTAGGTTCATGATCCTCAAGCTTTAAGGGTAGTGGGGATCCTAAAACCCACTACGTACACCGCCACCAACACTAAGGCTGTTGCCAGCTCGCGCCAAGTTCCTTTGTTCCTGTTACACGCTGT
>JAGDQP010054128.1:0-13407 GCA_022664845.1 Lepisma saccharinum
CAGCTTAAAACATCGAATGCAAAGTTGACTGATGAAATAAATAGAAGACGTAAAATGGCGTGGAGTTCTTTTGGAAGACTACACTTTATTTTCAAAAGCAAACTTCAATGTGTCTGAAGCGTAAAGTTTATAATCAATGTGTCTTACCTGTACTGATGTACGGCTGCGAAACTTGGACATTGAATGCGCAAACGACTCAAAGATTGAGAGTCACACAAAGAGCAATGGAGAGGTGCATGCTAGGAATAACCAAGAGGGACAGGAAGAGAAATGAATGGATTCGCGCACAAACAAAGGTAGAGGATGTAATCAAGACTGCGAAGAAGATGAAGTGGAGATGGGCCGGTCACATAGCTAGACGAACAGATGGAAGGTGGACGACAAATGTACTACAGTGGATTCCTAGAGAAAAGAAACGACCGAGACGACGTCCAAATGTAAGATGGGTAGATGAAATCAAGCGTTTTTCAGGAGCTACATGGATGAGGATATCAGCAGACCGAGATATGTGGAAAGAAAAGGGGGAGGCCTTCATCCAGCAGTGGATAGAAAACGGCTGAATATGATGATGATGATGATGATATATGGACAAAGAGAAAGAGAGAGAAAGTTACAGGGACGAGCTTTGCTATCGAAGCAAAATATCCTACTCAACCATGTCGTAAAGTGAGCATGATCACATAAAATATGGAATGCACATAAACACTTGATATTCTTTAAACCTCATGGAAAATATAAATAACTAAATATAATTATGTAGCTGACTTTTCTCTTCTTTACTTAGTTCCTCATATCTCGTAGCAAAAAAAAAAGGTCGACATTAAAAACATCTGTAAACCCTGTTCAAAATCGAGTGACTAAGTCGCCTAGTGTGTGGTGAACCGTAAGAATAAATGGAAAGCGACTTTGACTCCTCCCTCAAGTCGCCTTCGGAATCGTGGATATTGCTACTCTCTCTGGGAGGAAATCGTGTATCTGTGACCAAGTCTCCTCGTGTGCGGTGCTCCTTAATAAGACATGGATTGCGATATTTTGTGCGAATTGATCGCGCTACCAAGGTGCTTAATGTGGGTAGGGGTATGGCTAGGAAACCCAGATTGCTATTTATTCTCTTCTACGAAGAAAACAGAATAAATTACGTTGCGAAACGCTGCATTAAGACAACAATAATAATAAGCAAAAAAATACGTCGTTGGGTGGACAATATTAGAAAAGATTTTCGTGAAGTTCGTGATGAAAACTGGCTTGATATTGCACAGAATAGAATTCAATGGCGAACGTTTGTTACTGCGACAATGAAGTTGCGGGTTTCATAAGCCATAGAGTTAGTTAGTTAATGGGTTTTATAGATCAAGCGAAAGCGTCTTCGTACAAAATCAAATGCACTTTTAAGAACTATTCGCAAAGAGTTATAGTCATCGTTTTCACCACACTTTCAGACCATAAGGAATTCAACGGTGTATGATTCATCTCTGTCTGACTTGTAGTTACTGGGATCTAGGGAGGAGCAAATGGAGAATACTAAGCGATTGAAAAGAACTTGCCAGTTTTAGAATAATAATTTCCCTCACTGTTTCAGATCATGTGCAATACAACGGTATATGACTTCTCTGTGTGACTCATGGTTACTGTCCAGATAGCATGGTTGCTTGCAACAAGTTTGTAAGTCATTTGCTGTAGGCTTGTCAAACTTTATATTGTGTTGAAGTGAATAAACAAGCTGAAACACAATTGTTACCCGAACTGGTTGCCATAACTAGCCTAATTCAAGCTGATTGGAAGAAGAAATTTTGCGAGGAAGCTTGGCAAACTTGAAATCTAACTGAATTATATTTCGTTATACTTCCGTTGTCGTCTATTACGCTGAAGTTCCATCATGTACTACGAATGTTTCACCGTAAGCTACTCTTCGGCAACTCCCACCTCTTTTTACCATAGGCATCTCTTGCGATCTGATAAACGAAATGAAAATAGCGCTTGGTAAGCGAGCTAGAGAGTGTGTTTCCGTGCTCTGGTGACTACAGCATCGGATTGGTGTGCCAACGGTCCTCGGCTCAGTTCCCACTCAGGGCAACGTCTCTATTTTCTGCAGAAGTATGTCTCTCTTTCTTGTCCTGTCAAGCTATTTCAACCTTGATCCTTGTAAACTAGACTTCTTGATTTGCCTTGTTTAAACATTTATTGGTTGACTTTCTGAGCTTCAATCGAGTTGTATCACTTGTCAAAGTAAGCTGATTCACTTTTAAATTAGGTTAAAATCGCTACGCGAGTGAGAAAATGGGGGGACATAGATTAAAAATGAAAATAAATTATTGAAAAGGACCTGCCAGGTTTAGAGTCAACTCACTCACTTAGCTTTCATTATCCTTTCACACCATAATGAATCCATCGGTGTATGGCTTATAACTTCGTAACTTGTTACTGAGATCTAGGGCGGGGGACAGACAAACATGCAGATGTGAAAATATTAAGCGATTCACAAGGACCTGTCAGCTTTACAGTCAAAGTCATTTGAGTCAAGCGGTGTATGACTCAGTTCTCTCTGATTTATTATTGCTGAGATCTTGGTGGCAGGAACAAATTGAGAATACTGAGCTATTTAAAGGGATCTGCTAGTTTTAGACTTCCTCATCCAAGTTACAAATTTCCTCTCCGTTTCAGACCATGAGGAATTGAAAAGTGTATAGCCTATTTTTGTGTGACTTGTAGTTAAGTTCTAAATAAGTTCTATATGGAGAGGGACAAAGAGTACATACGAAAATACGCAGGCGGAATCGAGAAAACTAAGCAAACGAAAAAGACTTGTCAGTTTTAGACTCAGTCATATCCCCCACCCTTTCTTTTAGAATATTAGAAATCCGATGGTCTAAAACTTAGATCCGCTTATCTCTGTCGGACTTGTAGTAGGTCAAATCTAGGGCTGGAAGGAATAGATAGACAGGACAAACTATATATCTTTCCTTATTCACTGACGTTAGTGCGGGGGCGCTAATAATAATAATAATAAACAGTTGCTGTAAAAGCAGCGAATCATCAGGTATGCTTACTTGTCTCATCGGCGAATCTTGATTAATTCGACGACTGGCGATATTAACTTACACGTTCACTGGATTCCCTCTATCAATTACGTAGTTTCTAGTTTTAAAATTGGCAGGGTAACATAATTTTGTGAACTCGTCATTTTATCGAAGTATTGGACTGCAACTTAAAATATTTACGTAAAATTGGCGTTGTGCACTTGTCTTGTTAAAAAAGAAACTCTGATAAACATGAATGGTAAAACGAGGGACCTTGAACCGACGACTTCAAATTCAACTTCGAAGCTGTTCTTTCACGCATTCCCGATATTGAATGACGGTTTCCATTTAGAAACAAACAAGAATTTTTGTCTTTATAAACGCAATTTAAATTTACATTGTGTTGTTTCTCACTTAATTTGAGTGTTAAATTAGTATTTTCTTACTTTTGTGGGTGTAAGGCTTATTGTTATTTACTGAAGTTCCTCTGTAGTACGAAAACTCGTGCTTTCGGCCGAAGAAGTAAGTTTAAGGAAAGGAGGATGCGTCTCTGTCTCTGTAGCTTTTCCAATAACGCCTGAGCGAAGTCTGCACGGAGGAGGGAGAGATTCATTTGCTCTCCAGAACTGACTAAGCCAAAATTTCGTGTATGGTTTGTTGCCTATGTTGACTATTTTGCCTTTCAGATATTTTCTTCATTCGCTGTATATTACGTTCCACTTTTCATGTTGAGATGAGTGACTTTTTATAGCCCAAAATTATACTAATTCTTATTATTATGGAACACACACCTATAAGTGATTAGAAGTGGCTACTTGTATTCTATTTATGTCTTCTGATATTGCCTACAATAAAAACTGACGATTTTTTGTAAATAAGAAAGGCAGTGAATAATAAAGAAATTGAAAATAAATTAATGATTTACAAGAACAATTAACACAACTCGAAAAACTTTTGTTGACGAAGATAATTCTCATCGCAGCATACAATTCAAAGCAATATTACATAAAACGAAATGGAAACAGTGTCACTTAATTATAGTTCTAATGCTATGGAGAAACGCAAAGATACGCATGGATATTGTAAATTGTAACGGTTTAGGATCTACGTTTTGTAGCTTTTTTGTTTGATTTGTTGTCTTTCGTATTCTTGGCGTTTTTTGATTTTGAATCTAAACATTTTTTTCTTGCATTCTTCTTATTTTTCATTCCTTGCTTCGATGGACTGTAGTAGTCAGTTAATCGGGGTACATTTCTAAACGTTGTAACGGAAATCTCCACTTTAGCTCCTCCTTCTTTGATAGTATCGCGAACAAATTGCATGAATTCATTGACGGAATTTATCCGTTTTGTGACTGTAGACTTGCTCAGATTCATGGTAAGTTTGGAGGATGTATTAGTCTCAGGAAGTTTAGTATAACCTCTCAATGAGGAAATCTTGTTCATGCTCGTCTTACTAAATTTCGTAATTCTGCTTTTGCTTGATTTAACTGTTCTCAGTTTGGTATTGCTTTCAATTTTCTTCTTGGACTCTGGGGTTGTAAGGAAGATGGGAGATCGTTTGTCGATTGTTACCTCTGTACTCTTCTTGTAATTGTTACTTATCTTATTCTCATTTACTTTCTTGATTTCTTTTAAAGAGCTCGAATTACTTTTAGGCAAAATATTTGTTTGTGATTTTCTATTTTCAAGAGGTGGCACTGTGGTTAAAGGAGTTGGTTTCTTGCTGTTATTTCCGTCTCCATAACCTTTCAAAGAGCGTTCAACCTTATTCTTCAAAATGTTCGTTAGCTGTGAATATTCCTGCTTCCGTATACTCATCTTGTCTGTAATTGGATCAACAGTTTCATTGGCAGCACCTTTTTTAACGACGCAACTTTCACATGATCGAACTTCATGAGGGAATGTATCAGGAGATTCCTCTGGACAGGTCGTTGATGTTCGGAAACTATACCTCAACTGCCCATCTATACCTCTGGTACACTTCAAAGTTCCTCTTCGAACTGCAAACTCAACGTATCTAGTAATCATTGGAGATACGTTAACTTCATCGTAACAACGAATAAAATCACATATTTCTCGCAGTGATGAACCTTCAGGAATATTTGCCACTTGAATAGCTCTTCTGATCATCGGCCATAGCTCACATAAACTTGACTTGTTTGCAAAATCTTCAGCCTTTAAACTTACGGGTGGTTTACCTGTTAAACTCATCTCTGGATACGGATGAACAACCCTTGTCATTCCTTTTTTACTGTTTCGCTATCGAACAGGTTTTACTTACAGAAAATCAGTATTATTAAAAATTCATATAGTAAATTGTGCGTTTCGCTCTCATAAAATTTGGAACCAATATGTAAATGATTAATCATATACTTACACAAAATCGGAAAAGGTTTTTACTCGTGCATCATGCTGTAAATTTTGGCATTTATTTACAAAACAAAATATTAGTAATAGTGTGTTTTATCTAATTTTATGGATGTCGTATATTGCTATGGAAAATCATTATTATGAACAAACGTTGTGATGGAGTGGTAACAATTGATTAGGAATCTCAGTGTTCTAATATATGTTTGTAAATTAACATAGTAACTCGAGAAGAAAGTGAAAAAGAAAGAAAGAAAAAGGCCACGATAAACAGTCAAAGGGATTATATGAACTTTAATCAGGAACCACACCAGTTAAAGATCGAGAAATTAAAATATTAAGATAACAACTCAGAGAATGTATGAACCTCTAATACTGCGATGTAACTATAACAATAAATCTTCAAATAAATTAACATGCTTATAAACAGATAAATAATGTGATAGTTCTTATGATTACACGCAACTCAATCTGCACGCAACTCAATCTAATTTAACAAATCTAGAGGAATGCAGCAGTTTCACTGTAATGGTTCCTATTTAGTAGTTTAAACAATTATAGATAACTTATTTAAAAACCCTGAAGCATCCATCAGTGTCAGATTGGCTTGGCCCGTTTCTTCTTAATACAATACATGAGTATCGAGCACGGCAATATTTCTATCCTCGATTCAAAGTTCTTTACTTGGTACTCGTGAGAGAAACCAGGCAAAATTCTAGCCAATATATCCACATTAAACAGGATTTGCAATCAAGCTTCATTCTTAGTACCGAACATTGCTTCTAAACAACGGGATCTGAGTACATTCAAATTGCAAAGGCTAATAGACATTATTACAAAAAAATATAGATTATTAGTGATTTGGTTTTCAGTTTTATGTGTAGCCTTTAGGCATCTAAGGCTCAGTCCGGAACATATATTATTATTGAAGCTTCTGTCCATTGTGTTATTAATATCCCGATAATAGAGGCTGAGAAAGTGAAACTAAGCATAGCGTAGGCCTAAAGAGAATAACAATAATTTTATCAAGTTATCTTACAGACTTCAACAAAAGGTTTTAATAATAATAATAATAATAATAATAATAATAATAATAATAATAATAATAATAATAATAATAGTAGTAGTAGTAGTAGCAGTAGTACTGGTAGTAGTAGCAGTAATAGCAGCAATAGTACTGGTAGTAGTATTAATAGCAGCAATAGTACTGGTAGTAGTAGTAAGAGGAGGAGGAGAAGTAATACCAGGAATTCTGTCATGCTTTTCAGTTCGGTGATGTAAAGCCAAAATTGGGAGGGTATAATTAGAGTTTGGCATGGTTTCTTTCGATTTCTAACAGTAAATGTTTTAATATTGGCGATATTCACAAGAATTTAGAAGGGCTGGGTAATATGCAACACCCAGTAGTATAGTGGAGGAACAAATAATACGCGGGTCACTTGATTCTCGAATCTTATGTTGAGTGAGTATAAGTATGGCAAGTATTGTCTACATTAATGTCTCTTTGCAATTAGTAATGATAGTTTTAATGTTAGCCCCAGTACAAATAATAGTCAGCTGTACTTATCAGCAAAGATCAAACTAAGAAATACACTTTATATTTTCACCAAAACTCTGCCGAAATTCCTTAAATAATTGTGAACGTTAACCTAGACAAATATCGTGGCCAATAAGTATCCCTTTTATATAAGGCTAGCAGCCCTGCTTTAGTCTGTCACATAAACCTGCCTAATATATATATTTTTTTAGAAAGAAATTTTGTTTGAAAACTAAATAACCAATTAAGCAAGACAAATAGACAGGACTCTCTCTGACGTTTAAAAATAATACCGGGCAGGCGCACAACATTTCTGGTTACACCCACAACTGGATGGGTTTGGCAGAATCCCTGTGATATACGAAGGCTCCTTCTGTTGTATGGTGTTATATATTTTTAAGATGGTGTTTTCTTAAATAATTTGCATCCAGAACTTTCAAAACCGTGTTGAGAAATAAGTATCATCAGGACACGTATAACATGATTAATATTCTATGTTCTGACCTACCTACTACGATAGCAAATCACTACCTTTGTTTTTCTGTTTATACTCCTGTTATTTACGCATGTCTCAATGTTGCCATACAAGACTTTTTGTGCAATATTTTTTTCAGTACCATTCGCACTGGCTCCTCTTATGAGGAGAGCTTATGTGGAAACACTTCCGATACGAATGCAAATACACCAAAGAAAATTTAATAAAAGTAGTGATTTATAATTTTAAAAGAAGCCACTAAAAACTAGGGTGTATATAAATCCACCTGGACAGGATGCATACCGAGCGATAGCGAGGAGTACAAGAGGACGATGGTGCGTCCGACGGAAGCTGGGCGGTGTTAGTTTCAATTGCTCGGCCTTAATTTGTGTATGTGCATGGAATTTGCGTCGTTTTATCTTACATTCTGTACGAATTTGGTATATCACATCAATGTTTATGTGAAATTAAAGAGTAATAAATTCCGGTTTCCGAAAATGAACTGGGAGCCACCGTGGCTCAGGCGATAGCACTTAGGGCCACATGCACAGTCGTTCCGCGGGCTACCCACGGATAGCCTGAGAGACCCTTGACCATTTTGTGTTGCACAGTCATCCCGTGGGACTGAAAGAGACCCGCGGCCTCCGGGCTTAGTCGCGAGAGGATCGAACCACCCTTGGCTGTCCCGTGGGTGATGTGTGTATCTACACCTCGTGATTTTATTTCTGTATTTATAGAAATATACTGCATTTTAGCCATGAGTGTTGCTTTAACAATAGACAAGAAAGTGGCACAAGTAATTTACAAAACATTACGTTTACGATCAGACCATTTATGTTAATTATTTTATAATTTAAAATATCTGCAGTGTTGACGTGCTGTCGTAATAACATTATTATAGTCTATGGTGCTGCTCACTAGGTAGGGAGAAGGATAGGTTCAATTCACAAGCCTGTAACTGAAAAGGTTTTTCTAAAAGTAAGCGTAGTTTATCGAACGGATTCAAAATTCGTTTAAAAAAGAAAATGAATTTTTGGTGCATGTATAATAACATTAAGTCGCAGCTTGTTAACGTAAAAAGCAGATCGTGCAGAGTAGTGTATTGACTTAGCTTTCATAGGTATTTGAGTGCCGCACATATCGCAACTCGCAAGTAGTCATACCGATGAACTTTGCTTTATTTAAAATATTAATAATGTTTCTCCATGGAACAAATGGGTTAACTTCCAAAGTTGGTGGTCCGTTTCTAGTAAAATTTAGAAAATTTACAGGGAAGAAATTTGCTCGTTTGTGTGGCTGATAATATATAAGAGCGGAAGTTGAGTTAATTTTATTTTATAAAAGGTGATAAACATGGAACTATTTGGGAAGCGGAGGGAACTACTTGCTGGAAGGTTACCGCATGATGGGATTGTGGGAAAGTTACGAGCATTTATATTGTGAACATGGCTACAGGTGTAGAGGGACATTACCCAGGATGTGAATTAACAGCATTGCAGTTTGTGAAACTATACGGCTATAATGAAGAAAATCTTTTGACACTGTGTGAAAGTCATGGTTTAATATATCTAAAAACAAATTGCAGAAAGTGTGGTAAACTTTGTTCCGACGAAAAGAACTGTAACGTATATGAGAACAAAAAGTGTAAAGATACATGACCGCACCTAACTTTACCTAACCTCCACGTTCCCATGGTCACTAATTGAAGAGAATCTACGAAAAGTACAAGAAAGCAATTATTAATAATAAATGTAAAAATCCTCACCCTGCGCGGTAACCGAACGAAACAGAAAACCAGTGAACTGGAAGTAAAAAAATGATGATTTTTAAATTTTCGTAGCTTTCATCAGGCTTTTAGTCGAAAGCCAGACGGACGACGAACTTCGGAAGTAATGCCGAACAAATTTCACGTTGTGCTCATGATTTAGAATTTGAGAAAAGAGGATGTTCGCTTGAAATTAAACATACGTTACGCTAGCTTTTCGCAATTTGGGTGAGCAGCCAATTGAAACACGCGTTTAATTGCGTGTTCTACATACTACGTAATAAAACACGTGCTTCAATTGGCTACTCATCCAAATCACACGCAAAGCAAGCTAGCATGTAAATTAGTCCTTACCAAGGATTCTGCCAGACTCCCCAACGGGTGGTGTAACCCCTACAAATCGTAGAGCATCCCCCCAATTATAATATCTTAGTAGTTAAAAGTCAATAGAAACCTTGCAAAAATATTTACATTCCTAGCTTTGGCTTTACGTTACACAAACTGAAAATCCTCCCCTAGTTTTAGCAATTTCAAACATGTCATAAACTTAAGTCAACGTCCCGACTTTTTCAAATGTAATAGTGTAGTCTCACGGACTTTCTATCCTGGTACCGTCATTAATAGTGGGCAAACAAAGCCTTGTTAACAAAATGCCCAGTTAGGATATTTAGGTAATGCATCATTTTAGTAACTTTACAACCTTTTTACTCTTAATTTTTCCATGTATTTTCATGTTTTCTCTTTTAGCTTAATTCATTTTGCTACGGTAGTCCTAGGTTCGGTTAGGTTTACTCAGATATGAAAACGTATAAAGACCATGAACTAATTATGGTGGAGCAATTTACGATGTTATTTTTAAATATGCTTCCTAACAGCATGGTTAATACAATCGCAATACTCTTTCTGTTATGTAAAATGTGCCATTTATTCTCTGATTTCTCCTAACATACATATTCTTGATTTATTTTTTAATGCTTTCAAATAATTTCCCATGATTACATATTTCTTTTCTCTCTTTTTTCTTTTTTTTTTTTTTTACAAATTTTGATACCAATGCCTAATAAATGATCAATCTATTTTTTTCTTTTCTGATAAGATGAGAGAAAAGCTTATTGTTACTTCTTCGTTAGAGTTATATTCTTCAGGCATTTTCTATCACACATCGCCTAATTCTTTTTATTAGATGCTGTAGTGGTAACTTTACATTTCCTTTGTCCTTATATTTTTCCTGTATTTAGACAAATATGCCCCTCTTCTTACCTATACGAAATCATTTTGGGTTTGCAAGTTTGTAACGTTTCCTCTTCTCGCTAGAAACAATCAAATAAATGAGAAAACGATCGAACGCAACGTGATTGTCTACTTTTTCCATTATTTTTCCAGCCTCGCTGCAGGTTTATTTTACTAAACAAGCCCGCGGCTCAACCGTCACCGCGGGATTCCGTCGTAAAGCACTGTGCAACAGCAACACAAAGTGATCTCTTCGGCAGACCGCGGGGACGGAGCAGCTGCGGGTTTGACTGTGCATATGGCCCTTATAATTACGAGTAGGGTTCAAATCCTGTCCAGAAAGTTGGAGACTTTTCTTGTATTGTTCCCATGCCTGGCATTCTGAGGTGCAATCAGCCTCCTATGATATTGGGTACCTTGGTATTCCTGGGCACCTTGGGAAGTAATGGCGGTCGACCGTGGGACTGAGCACACCACCTCACTTAGTACTGTGGGTCGAGAATATGTCACTAACTCCACATTTCCCTTGTGGCGTTCACGACGCGTGGGCTTTGCACAGGGAACACCTTTACCCAAAACGAATTCTCTTGCCTCTGTAATTGTAGTAGCTAGCTCCCAAAGTGAAACTGGTAATGTAATTTAATTTGACATGAACATACATATGTAACAAGTTTTTTTTTTAATGTATTAAAGACAAGAAGAATAAATCTAGTTACTAATGCTAACAGGTTCAACATTGTCATTTCAATAAGAATCATTATTGAGGGCCGCAAAATGCACAGACACCTGTATTTAGGGCCGCAAAGTGTGCGGGTCGCAAAATGCACGGTTGGATAACGCACGCCACATCACTATAACAATCACGCCTCAACATGAGCTATCTGATGTTCTTAACTGAACGGGATGTCTTCTCAGCATGCTTATATTTCTTATGCCTGCATATAGCAGGGAAATGAACATTACAATATCAAATTACCAACTTTATTCTATCGCCATACAGGTTTTTCAATTTGATGAATTTGGATTCTCTCTGTAGATTATCATTTAAGGCTGAATCCAAGTAGGTTTTCCCGCCTTTTTCATTTTACGTCAATTATTCAAATTTGAGTGCAATTAAACAGAAAATAACTTTCACAAACTATAGTTTGTTTCTTACGTCATTAATGAATACCATTATCTTTAAAAAAATCTTAACAGAAACTTCAAATCTATTTCAACAGACTTTTGGGACAGTTCCATGTCCCAAAAATGTGTTGACATAGTTTTGAACTTTCTGTTAACTTTTATTTCAAATTAATGGTATTCACTATTCAAGTATGCAACAAACTATAGTATGTGGAAGTTATTTTCTGTTTAACTGTACTCAAATTTGAATCATTGCCGAAAAAGGAAAAAGGCGGGAAAACCTCCTTGGATTCAACCTTAAACTGCATTTTCGCCTCTTTGGTATTGCAAGGATAGATTTAACTTTTTATAAAATACAACTTGCATCTATAAAGAAACTTGAAATTTATACTACCAGCATTCGATAACAAGGCGACTGATTAGAACAAAGGCAAAACGAAAAACAAAGCTATAGCCCAAGCGAAACTTGTCTTGTTTTAAAATTCATTGTTAAAATTTGTAAGCGCTATTGAGAGAAATGACTGACAAATATGTACGTATTTGTTATACCAACACATGTTAATTAATATATTTGATTATCAAAAACTAAAGTCATAATTAAAGCCAATGTGGCAATATTAAAGTATACTTTAGTTTTTATTGAAAACGGGACGAAATGGACATTTATGAAAAACGACGGACGACCGGAAAATATGAATAAAATTGTACAGTTCTGTTCAAAACGATACGTGTGGTCTCCTTAGACTTACTTATATGTTTTGAGTAAGACTGGCAAGTGTGGCTGGATACTGGTACTTAGAAGCCAGGTACTGGTAACCCGTGTTTCGAAACTGTTATTTTTTGCTATCTGATCAGTTTTATTCTTCTTGCGGGTTGCAAATATGCGTATCTTCAATATATACGGTGTTAATACATTATATGCTTCAAGCTACGCGCTGACTCAGATGTTTTTTTTCTATATCTTTTGTGCAGATTAACATACCATTGAAGTCGGAATTTTCCTTAAGCGGGCGGAAACTGGTGCCGTCACCCTAGTATAAATAACTACTGAAAATTATTACCTGGATAATCATCTCGTAGCACGCAGTGTTATATTGCTTTGTTATTAAAAAACCTTAGAGGATGTTCAAATATTATAATAGTATTTAAACAAATTTTAATTATTTTAGATCCCGTTCACTTTGTAAGTAAAAGTAAAGAGACCCTATGCATAAGCAGACTTGGGAAGTAAAGTAAGGCAAGTAACGCGTTAAATTTTCAGTAACGAATAACTGTAACATGTTACAATATTTTGAAAGTAACTTTAACGGGTAAAGAGTAACTTTCTCCCCAAGTAACGACGTTACTTTTGCGTTACTTTTTTCATTACTTTTTCATCTGTTGTTTGCAAAGAAACAAACACAATTCTTTGTCAAGAAAGAAATATTTCTTAGAACTTTCCTCGAATGAATTTCCAAGAATTGCTTTTTAACATTGTGGATCTTGCAACGCTGTAGGCGTTTGTGTAAATGACAAAGATAAGATCAACACGTGATTCATGCGCGAAACCTATTTACGAACTTCGACGTGAAAATATTCAGAAGATTAGTTTCCAGTTTAAAGTGCAAACATTCAGCTAGTTTCTGTGTTCTGTCTGACAAAAGCTCGAGTCTCTGCTACTGTTAAAATACAGACATATGTGATCTGATCCTCCTTTGTGTTTGTGTACTGCAGCATGCTAATAAGGAAGACGTAACATATGTGTGAGTGATATTTGACTTGTGACATCACAAAATTAATACAAGAAAATGTTCGCTGCACGTGGTGATTATAACTGCTAATAGTGATAACTGCTTAAATATGTGTTTTTCTGTGCACGTATATATATATATATATATATATATATATAT
>JAGDQP010054132.1:0-13406 GCA_022664845.1 Lepisma saccharinum
ACTAAGGTTTCAATATTCGCTATCGCAGCGAATATATCTTTGGCAATAATGAAGTGCATTTCCTCAACAACAGAATACGGTGGTGCTAATGCACTATCACCTTTTGTTCGATTTAACCGAACGGTTATTCATTCTTCTCGCCTCCTCCATGTGTGGTCGGTTTCTCCGTTATTGGTACAACAAAGAGACTGGTTTCCACTTTGTCAGATGTTTTCCCTTTTTATTCCTCGAAAAAGAAAAGGGGGTTTGACCGTTTTCTCTTGTTTCGGAGTGCGTGAGCAGAAAGTAAAAAAAAAGGATTGCAAAACGTATTTTCTTTATTAAACTTTGCATGCTGGAAACACATATTAAATTGCAATAGTTTGCATATCAAAATTAAAGTTTGAAAAATAATTGTGAATGGCGCTGATTGTTACAATGTGTCCACTAGCTGTCGATCAGAAGTCCGCGATGTTACCGTCCAGACCACGAGGACTGTTTTTGGTTTCTAATATGCGCGTAGAACCTAAACCAAATGTCTTTGAGATGGTCAATCCTGTGGAGATTATTTCTTGACAGTTTGGCTGTCTCTTCTTCCTTTGTTTGTTGTTGTTGATTAGTTATTTATTACATTATGCACAAGTAGATAGGTATCGTGGGCTGCATAAGAATAGGCTTGAAAGAATTATTAGTACCACGTATTTCTAAGAAAATTTGATCCATTAGATATACATGTTACATAACATCTTAGTCTTTTAACATTATTTAGAAGATGAATACATGTAAAAACATTGTACTAAATGGAATGGACAAAGAAGATTCGAATGCTTCAATGCCTATATATCTGTCTTCATTTCTGAATTTATTAAACAGTTGTGAATTAGATGGAGCGTTACTGGTAGGCCAATGATTGAATTTACTTGGACATTGAAATTGATAATAATAAATAATATTTCTTTATAAACCGGAAGAGCAAGGGTAAAATAATTATCTTTGTTGAATATTACACTGCTTAGCAATTGCTAGGGAACAGCTTGAATTTCGCATATAGTTTTTCTTTGCGGCTTTTTACATGCAGACCAGCGAGGGAACTAGAAAGTAGTCGTGACCTTGGTAATGAAAAATAGTGTGAATCAGTGGCATTTATCAGCGAAAATCCACCACAGTCAGTCGAAAGGAAGTAACAACGGTAGAAGGTCAAACACAGTACCGGTACGTTTCAGTGCATTATTGTAGTGTAAAGTGAGCTTTCTTTGGAAGATGGTTTGAAAGCCTCATCAGAGTGCTTATGATCGTGGAAGGGCGGTTGGTCTTGATGAGGCAATTCAAAATATCACGAATGTTGTGCGTGCGATAAGACTCGCACCGTGTGAGATTTGCCGCCAGAAAAGCGAGTGCTTTGTGAAGGCCAAGGAAGGGGTACTACAGCTCAAGAGAACCATTATGTAGACCTATTAAGTAATAAATCTGGTACTCCTGTACAAGTTGCTCAAGATGCCCGAAGTGTTAGACACCCGTTTACCTCCCAAAATCATTTCACGACTGAAAAGTGTCTGGTTATATGTTCGGAACACAGTTTGGTATGTGTCATTATCTCCTGAACTTCGTCGTTCCAGATTACAGGAATGTGTATCACCACGTGATTAGGATAATCTGTAGTTTTACACGGTGATGTTCTGAGTTCTCAGATAAATCCCGATTCGGTGTGGCGATCGATTTATGGCATCAACTGGTCTGGAGAGAATGAGGAACACGCTACAATAAGCAAAACATCCGTAAATGTGACAGTTACAGTGGTCCTGGAGTCACTGTGTGGTCAGAACAATTACTCCCTGGTTTCCTCTTTTGGTCGCTTGATGCAGAATTCCACCTGTTCCCTAGGAATTGTCAAGCAGTGTAATTGCCATCAGAACGTATTGGGTTGACAACATTTACCTTTTTTAAAGTCACAGGTTTTGAAACTTAAAAAATTCTAAACAAACTTCTAACTTCTGCATAATTTTCGTTTATTCTTTACTTTCGAACTTGAAAGAAAACAACAGAATCTGCGGTAAATTCCGCTAAACTCGAAATACTAACGTATATTACCGCAAGTTCCCAGTAGAGGAACGAAAGCCGTGTGGCTGCTCGGAATCTTATGGTCCATTGAAGTTAATGGAGTGATTCACACAGTGACGAAAACACAGTGATCACCAATAGGAAGTTCTTTATGGGCCATTGCACAGCATTATATCGTTCACATGAACGTAGAGAAGACATGCGGAAGTTCTGCGAAAAGGAGTTTAGTAAACATTTAATTACGTAAATACCAGGGTGTCTTTTGATTCATATTTTTTTCTAAACTGTTCCGATGCAGTGAATAAAGGGATAGTTTATGTACAACTGCTTTTAATTAGATAATGAAAAGGGCGTTTGTTTGGAATAGTCGAACACAAAGGTACAAGGACAGGAAAAAGATAAATGCATGGTACGATATTTTTTGTATATTGTTTCTGACCTGGAATTTAGAATCCCCACTACATGCTTCTTTTTACACATATCAGTAGCTTCTAGAAACACAGTCATAGATTGTTCCAGGATTTTCAGTTTGTGGGATGTGAAGCGAAAATAAAGGATAGTAAATAGTTTTGCAGAGTTTTTAGCGATTTTTATTGGGAATTTTTTATAGTTGGAGGTGTGTGCTTAACAATTTGGAGGAGTGATACCCCATTAGGCGCTTTTCCAGAATTATTGATTCCAACCTCTGTAGTCCGAGCAATAACGTTCCCAAATCTGGATTGGCAATGGATATGTACGCCGTTGTAATGATTCTGACAGATTCTTTCCAGATTTTCCGTCCGTTTTACCTGGCAAATGCAGGGGTGATACTTTAAGTAAAACAGTGGATATAACTTCCCCGTTCTCTACCTACTACACCCAGACTTGAACCAACGGTGCCCAAAAGTCATAACTAAATCCAAATTCAAATTAGGTTTTAGAAAATTTTGCATGTGAACACCGAGGTAAATCGGACCAAGCTTGTAACAGTTCTCAAAATGATTTTTTTTTCTATTTTAATTAATTATTTCTAAACTCACAAATAAAAAGGTAAAGTCTGGCCGAATTAAAATGAGCAATTCAAGACATATTTTGCTAATATATTTTTCTATAAATAGTATTATCCTCGTAAGAGAATTCATAAACCAGTGACAATAGGAATATGAATATGACAATCAATGTCCACTTTGGGAAGATTCCGGGAGTATTCATATTTTTTATCAATTATTTTTCAGCTTCCAATAATATTTAAGTTATTTTGGTCCTTTAATTATAAGACTTTTTTTAATACAACAAAAGTACTGTTTTCTAAGTCGTTATTTTGCAGACATCCTGTATCCAATTATGCCACCATTTCTGAGATTGCCCTAATATGCCATAATGTGAATACGTTACGTTATAACATAATTTTATATATACTTACTTCTTTTTGACGTTTAAGGAAAGAGCAAAAACTTGTTTCACCCCATTTCAAATCTTAAAAAAAAACTGTTATGTTTTTATATCTACCAGGCATTTATTTATTGTAGTTTTTGATCATATGCTTCTGCAGTATACGCAACGAAGTGTTATTTACACAAGTGATCATATTAGAGAAGAATAAAAGCCCACAGAATATTATGGCATGCTGTCAGGACAGAGAAGGGGTGCCTGCTGACGGTGTTCTTGAAAACCCCAAATAAGACAGAGCCTTGTAGTCCAAATCCTGACTCTATGTTAAGGTTACACGTATATGTTCACTGATTACACATATTGCTTCCTCTTCTCTCATTCAAAGGTAGTATTTCTTGTTTTTCTACAGACGTCATATTAGAAGCTGTACGCACGCGCGGGTGTGTGTACGTAACTTATTTTTTCTTTAATTATAATTGAATTAAATTTTATTTGTGGCCTCTATACATCAATAACTCAGGTCGGAAAAGGGTAGGGATAAGGTTTCGAAAGAATAGGCCAGGGCGTATGTTCAAGATACAATTTTGGCATTTTGTTTGATGTATTTGAGAAAACATTCGGAGAAATCTCAGTCAAGATGTTCGGCTGCTAGCTTGGAAGCGCAACACCACTCGAATGCGAAGCCAATGCTCTATGCCCACTTGTTTTCTTTCTTTCGCGGATTGCACTATTATGTGCGTATTTATGGGGAAGAGGAAGTTGCGCATATGTAGAAAAATGCGAAAATTTATGCACCTTAAAATATACTCGTAAAATCCATTATATATAGATAATTGTAAGAAATGATATTTATTGCTACGAGTTTGCTTTATAAAATACTATTTCATCGGATTCGTCCTTTTGCCGTCTTTCCACAGAGTGTTTGCAGACAAGAAGCAATTTTCATGAATTAACCGTGCGGAAGCCGTGTGGCTTCCGCATGCCTTTCGTTCCGCCCATGTGAACGAGGACTTCGAGGTGTGTTTTTCAGACATCATTCCACGGGCAACGGGCTTTCACAAATTGCACGGAAGAAAAGACAAACTGCATAAAGGTAAGTTCATCTTAATATGTTTTGCTAGGGACATGTAAATAAGTACTTTATAATTGTTATCAAGACCTGTTAATATTCAATATGATAATATGAATTTTTAAACGACTTAAGTACGAAAAAAAAAAGAGTTGTAGGTTTAACGAGTTCCACTCATAGATATATTCATGAAGTTATAGATCTATTCATAATTTCGTAGTCATAAATGCCTTTGGATTACTTTAAATTACTTTAGGAAATCATTAATTAAATTTCTCTTCCAACTTACACATCTTCACAACTTTTTCCCTTATCATTCGTTATCATTGTTAGTATTCTCCAGAACTTTCAAAACTATTGCCAGAACCTTCAAAACAAGTTAAGTCTACAATACCTGTGAATTCATCCAAATCTGGTTTTCCCCCTCGTAGTTCGTGAAACAATATATTACTCCCAATTACTTTAAATTTAAAAATCTCGTTTTCCTTCTGGAACTCTTTTTATCTTCAACAGTGCATGAAATTGCACCCCTTAATATAAAATCCTTAATATAAACAACCCCTAAATATTTCGTAGAGCCCATGCTTTGCTCTCTGGCGTTTTAAAAAGAAATGCTCAAGAGGAAAGAAATATGGCATGCTTAAAAATATTCAAGTTAAATTGGTCTAACATGTACGAGGGAAATATCACTACCGGAAAAACTTCTAATTTCCAACAAACGCGCACAAAGATTCTATGTGTAGGCAGGCTGTTTACATGAATTCGCATAAATCTGTACGCAATGTAGATAATGTAGATTTTCAAACTCCAACATTACAGACTAGTTCAAATTTCAATCTAAACACAATCGTAATATTTATTAAAGGTTTCTGGAAATGGAACTTTGTTGGGTGTACCAGTAAATTCTGTTTGGGAGCACCAGCTCTATTGTGTTTAATGGAGTGGCATACAGCAGTGCGTCTTGCATTTTCTTCTTTCTCCTTAAGAATAAGTTATACAGCTGAATGTTTAGACATTTCTCCTATCCTCTAACATCTGTTTCATATTTCATAAATATTTTAATAACAATTAAGCGAAAAAATCGTATAATTTGTTTGAGGGGCAATTACTATGTTTTCGCAAAAATTCACCATCTCACTTCATTGATCATTTTTCTTACAATTACTGACAATAAAACGTACTTTTTTCTAATGAGACAAGTAAAGTTGCAAGCTTATTTAATCTTATTTACTAAGGGAAAATGAAAACGACATTGGTATTTATTGTGACGCTCACATACTGACTCCAGAAATCAACTATGTTGGTTTATCTTTCTTATTATGCAGAGAATCAGTGTTGCCAGAGGTAGAAGCTTGCATTTTTTCCTCTCTAAAGAACAGTAAAAATCAGGCACACGCATTTAACGATGGTGTTATGAAACGATGTGATTCAAAATAATTTGATTTGGTAGTTTTAAAAGGCGTCAGTCTCAACAGATGCAGATGCGAGATATTCCCAGAAACCAGAAATTTGGAATTGAAATAAAAGTAAAATATTTGCCTCAATTCTTTGCCTTAAACCATTTTCCATATCACGGGTGCAGAAAAAGAAGGAGAGGAACTGATGCTGATTTACAAATATTGTAGCTACCAATCGCTGAGAAACTGGAAAATAATAATTGGAGTAATGCAAACACTTATTGTTGTGATAGTAATGAAAATAACTTTATTGTTGTGCACATCTAAGTAAGATCTGTTGCTTGTTTACTCTTTCTTCTAAAACATTTCTTGTTATACTTTATCGTTTCATGGAGAATAAAATATTCCATGATGAACATCTATATTTGTATATGTAGGCATGACAATTAAGAAAACAATATCGTATGTATCAGGAAGTAACTTGACGAAATGGTCTTATTTTACAGCAAGTGTGTAGACAAGGACGTTTTTTAAAACGGATAAAACTAAGACAGAAAGTGCTCTATTCTGTGTACAAATCTAATATTTTGGGCTCAACTGTCACATCGAATGGTGATTTGGACTCGGAAATAACACACAAAATGCAGAAGAGATGCCGAAATTGGAAGAATGTAAGTGGCGTACTCTGCGACTGAAGAATCAAGGCGAAAAATAAAGGTTTGATTTAAAAAACAGTGGTTAGACCACAAATAATGTACGGAGCAGAAACATGGCTAATATAGAATGCACAAGAACAGAGATTACATGTCATTGAGATGACAATGCTACGCTGGATATCCGGGATAACAAGAAGAGAGAGAGAGTGTGAAATTCGAGAGTAACAGGTATAGCCAAAGTTGCAGAGATATATAAGAAGATACAAGAAGACTGCAGTGGTATGGAACTGTAATGAGCAGAACAAATGACTATGTAGACAGAAGAGTGATGTCAATGGAAATGGAGGGCAAGAGAGGTAGAGGGAGGCCAAGGAGTAATTGGATAGTTATAACTAAGAAGGATCTCAGGTCTGTCAGGGAGAGAATTTCAGGACAGGGCTTTGTCGAGAAGGCTCCTAAGAAAATTCGACCCCACGTAAGTGGTAAAAGACTAAGAGAAAGAAGCTGTTTTTGGCGAATCTCTGCCTATATTTCTCTGCGCTGTTTGGGTTACTGCCATCCGGCAATCTGCGTATGATCGTGGATTATAGACATATAAAATGAAGCGACCACTAAACTTCATATTTGTTTGTAGAGAACTGTTGATCCCGAAGATAACGTGTGGTAACATTTCTTTCCACTGGTTCTGGTCCTCCTGAAAGTAAAATTTCCGATTTTGTTGCAATGATTTTATGGTAGTCTCGGCAAGACCGGCACTGGAATGTTCGTAGGTCGGAAAAATCTTAAATTTTGAGATCATACTTCTTTCCTAATAGCTTCATGGTGTGGCTAGTATGTGTGGGATATCGGTCGAAGATCAAGCTTTGAAAAGCTCCAAAGTAGAGCACAATTTCCTGCTCTATAAATTTGAACACAGTTTCAAGCGATATTAAGTCAACAACTTTAGCTCTTACAAAGCGATTTGCGCATTCTACATCTATATTAACATAGTTTGTATTTGCTGATGGGACTGGACATAAAGAATCATACACAAATTGTTCAGCTATTTTTCCATCTACAATTCAACTTGATTTTCGTAGGTTTTTCATTTAAAGCCTGGCACTTGGGCGCATCGTCATTTTAAATCCTAAAAATGCTTCATGTGAGGAAGATAGTATTTTTGCAAGCATGTCCTATAGAGTTTGATAATTCAAGGCTGCCCAGCAAAAGGATTGCTGTGGATATTATCGAACCACTGATTTGATAGTGACTTCGGGATTCAGAGTAGATAATTTCTCCATAGTGAGGATTATTCTGATTCCGATGTAGTACTTCATCTCTGAGACAGTACTATTTTAAAGCTTTCATCGTAGAAGGTTTTTCAGGCTTTTGGATGTCGGGAAAATCTTTATATTTTCTGTGTTAGTTTTCAGTGTTTCTATCGGTGAAATTTCGTCGGTATAATGAACATTATGTTCCAAAAAACTGGATCTAAAAACGAAATTCTCCTTTGACTCTTGCACATGATCTGTTATTTTTCCATGGCTTACTACATTTTTATATTTTCTTCTTCTCGTTCTCGTTGTATTTCCACTTCGTAATGATGTTCCGATCTGGAAAATATGTATGCTAGTTGTTTAAGACACTGAATATGACGAATCTAAAAATTGTAATCACGCAGAAAGGTTTTATAACGTTTACATTAATCAGCTCGATCTGGCTCGTTTTGTAAATTGAGTAAACACCTCGAGTTGGTGTATAGAATAAAACGGCGATTCAGAAGTTAATACCTATTTTGCCTCAGCTCACGTTGAAACGTGCAGGATTTCCTTTTGTTTTTGAAAACGTTCGAGAGCAGTATGCAGCAAATTTTCTTCTTTTCGTTTCTGGTTTATTGTATGTTTGAATTCAACCGGCTTGGATTTATCTTGCATCCAGATAGACATGCATTTCCAAGTTTTCGTCAGACTGATGTAATGAGGGTTCGAGTTTTATTTTTTTCTGAAAAGTTGTTCAAGTGATTGAGACCATTTAAATTTACTTCCTTTCGTTAAAAACTGCTGAAACAACTTATTCTTTGTGGTGAAATAGCTGATGGAATTACGAAGAAGAGGGCACAAACCAAGGAAACTCTTCAATTTATGTTTTGTTGATTCGAAAATATATATTTTTGCAATATTTGGTGATATTACTGTATGTTGTCCCAAGACCCGAAAGCTCAAAACGTCTAGTGACGAGTACAGATAGTGAGTTTTGCGTGCCGATGCCATAAAAATCTTCTACCTCTCTCTTTTAAATACCTTTCCTAAAGCATCAATTGTTTTTCTGTGTTTGTGTCGAATAGAGTGTCATATGCGAAACTGTTTTTTTTTTTATATTTTCAAGTAGAATTCATTTCACAATAGAGAGACTGACTGCTCGTTTGATACCCCATCACACTATGCTCAAACTTGTCAATTTACTTGTATGTAGAACCTCAAAGCTCATATATTTCCATGATTTGGGATGTAGTTTTTTCATGGTGATAGCACATTGATAAGTTAAAAGTTGTAATTACATTTTTATCTTTCAGACTGGTAAGCTCGTCCTCGGCTGAATGAAATGGCATACTTAAATAATTTGTATATTTATTGCAAACCACCAGGTTCAACCAGGTTATGAAGACCACCAGATTATGAAATAGCAAAATTGAGAGGTCAGAAATGTCACAAGAGATTAAAGGTCACGGAGCTTAAGTGTCGTATTTCATACAATGATGACTATCAAAGCATTCGACTTTTGAAACAATTAATTCAATTTCTATAAGATTTAAAGTTGAAAATGACATGTGACTTACGAGAATCCAAAGTTTGACCCTGGCCCCCCTCAAAAGATCATATGAGACTTTTAGGGATTATACGCTGCTTGCAACAGCTTATGGTACAAAATTAATTCTATCAAAAAAGATGACAATTAATACACAAATAAAGGACCAAATAGTGGTTTCATTTCAACAAAACTGAATGGTCATAAATACCACAACAAGTCAAACGCCATAGAGCTATAGTTTTTTATGGTGGTGGTGGTGGTTTGACTACTATGAAATCATGTGACTTTTGAAACGTTCATACGAGATTTAAAAATGAATGGTATTATAGTATAAGAAAGGAAATTGTGACATTATTTGGTTATTTTCTATCCTCTTGGAATTAACGCTATTTCCGGAGAAAATGTGAGGTCTGGAAGGCTTCTAATTGTTCATTATGTTCATATACTGAGGTAGAAACGTTTTTATAGTTTCAGAGGAGTCAGTAATATTTCAGAGGTCAGATTTCAGAGTACTGTATAATGCAGCTGAGGATATGAGGAATGACTGGCGTTAATCAAGTATCGTTGTAGCACTTATCTGCTAAGATACAACCACCACAAAAAAATATCGCCGTTTGTATAGTGCGGTGTGACAATAAGCAGCACACAACTTATTCGTCTGTGTGAAATTTCGAGAAACTGTTTCAATAAGGAGCACCTTTCTCAGCGACAACGACAAGCCGGTCGACCAGCAACTGTTTCTATCGACGAAAATAAACGCAAAGTGATTCGTTCTGTGTTTAGTTCATCCAGTAAATCTATGTCGAATTGTTGCACTCAATGTTACAAGAAGATAGTTTAATAGAATATTACGTGTGTTGGAGGTTAGGGTGCACATAATACAGATTGTACATAAATTACAAGAAGCAGATTACGGTGGCAGAATATTATTTTGCAACTGGTTTATAGTCATATTAAATGAAAATTCTATGTTTCTATTTCAAATTATAATGTCTGATGAAGCTAAGTTTTTCTTAAATGGGCCGATGTCTTCATCTAATGCACGGTTCTGGGGCCTCAGTCGACCATTGGAAAGAATTGAACATTCTACTGACCAAAGAGATATAATGGCATGGATGGGACTAACAGCAAATTGAGTACTTGGGCCGTGTTTTTTAGGAAACGTAAAATTACATACTAGCATATGTTGCGTGAATTTCTTTTTCCTGAACTTGAACGCTTAAATCTTGAGCCAAACAATTAAAGGTTCTTGCACCAGGATTGGGGCCCAACACGTCGCCCTAGGGCAACTCTGGAATTTTTGAGAATATTTTTTGGAAACCGTTTGTTAAGCGTGGGAAGTGAAGTTGATTGGCCAGCTAGAAGTCCCGATCTAACTCCATGCGACTTTTTTATGTTGGGTTTTCTTAAACAAGAGCTTTACAGATATCCTTCAACAACACTTGCAGAGCTTCGACGATCGATAGAGAGTTGTGTTGAACAGATAAAACCCAGCACCCTAGAAACAAAAATCACAAAGACACACAAAATTCACAAAAAATACACAGAGCTAATTTATTCCTAGCATATCAGGGATATCACGTGGAATAGATTAATAACACAAATGACTTAGAGTCAAGCAAGAAGTCAAGAACTGTTTTTCAAGTAAGGTAATATTTCAAATATTTCTCTGTACTCAGTACATATACAAATGAGTAAATAACTGTAAAAGTCTCGAATGAAGCTTTGAGAAAACTAGAATTACTCAGGTGAAATGACCTCCTAGAGGAAACAGTTCCCAATTTTCTAGTGCATGTCATTGATAGTTTAAACCGATACGAACTCACTGTCAATTCAGTATTTCAAACGTCGCATAATCTGATATTTCTCCTTTATGAGTATATTGCATTATATATTCTATCATTGAGATAATTTTGTGCAAATAGCTGTTGAAAAGAACATTAATCGCTAAAAGGTCACATAAGGCCTTTTGAGGGGAAAAGGGTTACACTTTGGATTTTCGTAAGTCACATGTCATTTTTAATTTTAAATCTTATAGAACATCAATTAATTGTTTCAAAAGTCGGATACTTTTATAGTCGTCATTGTCTGATATACGACACTTAAGCTCCGTGACCTTAACCTTTATTTGTGTCTTCATGGTTATCATCTTTGATAGAATAAATCTTGTACAACAAGTTGTTGAAAGGCGCTAATCCCTAAAGGCCACAGATGACCTGCTGAAGGTCACGGGGTCACGTTTTGGATTCTCGTAAGTTGCATGTCAATTTTAATTTAAAATTTTATAGGAACTCAAATTTATTGTTTCAAAAGTCAAAGGCGTTGACAGTCGTCACTGTCTGAAATACGACACTTAAACTCCGTGACCTTTGACCTTTTGTGACATTTCTACTTCAATTTTGCTGAAAAGAAATTTTCACTCGGTCCTTTATTTGTGTGTTTGTGGACATCTTCTTTGATAGAATTAATCTGGTACCATTAGCTGTTGAAAAGGGCGCTAATCCCTAAAAGGTCGCAGATGACCTGCTGATCGTAACGGGGTTAAGTTTTGTTTTATCGTAAGTCACATGTCGTTTTTAATTTTAAATGTTAAAGTAACACAAATTTATTGTTTAAAAAATCTAAGACTTTGTTAGTCGTCATGGTTTGAAATATGACACTAAAGCTCCGTGACCTTTGTCCTCTTGTGACATTTCTGACCTCTCAATTTTGCTGAAATTAAATCTTCGGTCGATCCTCTATTTGTGTATTCGTTGTCGCCTTTATCGATAGAATTAATCTTGTACGATACGTTGTTGAAATGAGCGCCAATCCAACAAAAGTCACAGGTGACCTAGAGGACACAAGGTCAGATTTGGCCATATGTCTTATTTCCACATTGCTTAGCATCAGAAGTTATGCACATATACCAATTGTTGCGTCTATAGATCAATCATTGAAAGAATGGCATTTGAGACCACCATTTAACATTGAATTCCCATAAGAAGTAATCATATTTTGACCTTTGACCTTGTATCTTATCAGTCCTTTGTACCCTTGACCTGGTTTTGCTTTCAAACAAAACTTCAACTCTCGATCTAAACTGCTTCCAAATTTGGTTGTTCTAGCTCTTCCCATTTCTGTGTACTGGAACAATAAAATTTACACACGAATTTTGAGACAGTCTGTATAGACATACGCGAGTACATATCTAGAGTAGGAAAATTGTCATACACGTGGCTACTCTTTTTAGACTTTTGAAACACATTTTCGGTCAAAGGGCTCTGAGTGACCAGCAGCCTGAATGAGCAAGTAGGAGGAAATTCTTCATTATTTTCTCTTTTGTTATAGGCAACGAGAAGAAAAATGCAGTGATTTGGTTTTACCAGAGATGAAAATATCTTATCTTCGGATTTAGAAACTAAAATCGGGAACGACTATTCGTTTTTAAATTTCACTAACTCCTCCCCTGCCAAATTGCAAATGTTTCTATGCACTCATTTTGAAGATATTTAAAAAAAAATAAGAAACACATGTTACTGGATAGGATAAATGCAGAGCTGCTGTACAACTTTCTATACTGTAGATCTGGGATACGTCCACGAACTCAGTATTTACCGGGTACATTTGGCAATGTTTGAATTTCAGCACTATAATTAGCAATCACATGTGGTGAGGGGTAACTCAGGAAAATAAATATAACATGAATCGTATACCTAGATTCACAATCATCGTACCTCCAACTGGAAGAGTGACGTGAGTGTAGACAAATTTATAATCGAGTTTCAAACTATTCGCATGTATTAAAACGGGTTTATGTTTCCTATCTACATTACATCATATCAACATCCACGGCAGTGCATGAGCCAAGTTCTTCACGTCAGAAAACGTCAGCACTGCCAGAAGCATGTTATACAGGAACAAGAGTTTATGGCAAAATCGACGATTTGGGGGCCCCGTAAGAAAAAAAGGTGTTAAAGATAGGAATATGAGCTTTTGCCGTTAAGGAGATATGGTAAATATGTGCAGATGTACAAAATTTCATATTCGTATCTCAAACTATGTTCTAGTTGTGGACCCCTGAAATTGCACATTTTAGGCTAACTGACT
>JAGDQP010054133.1:0-13406 GCA_022664845.1 Lepisma saccharinum
GTTGGTAAGACTTAGACATTGTTAGAGGGACAATTTTAGAATTGATCTTCAAGAGCTAATTGATCGTGATTGAAACTGGCTTGATTTCGCCCAGGATAATATTCATTGGCGCACGTTTGATACTAACGATGAACTTGCGAATTGTGTAAGCCACACAGTTAATTATTACTATTATTTACAATAACTATTATATACAATTTTACATATTTCTGTTTGTTATATGGGTGGTCATGCAGCCAAACTGGAATTAAATATACAACAAGTGGTCTCTTTTGTCAAAATATTCCTAGCTGTTCTGACTTGACATTTTTCTATACAACTAAACATACATTACTTCTGTTGGAAGGATATTCTCTTAAAATACATCTTCAATGATGTGTTGAAAGAAGTATTGCTTATTGAGCAAACTTAACAGAAAGCTTGAGTTTCTACTTGCACCTAATCCGAATTTCGACACAATCATTGACGAAATGAGGTTCAAAACAACCCCAGCAGTGCCCAAGTTGCACAGACCCAACCGACCCGACTCGTGACCCGAGTTATTCTGACTCGACTGGGTTTTACTCGAGTACACTGAAACTCAAACTACACTCAGTGTACAATATGTACCAAAGGAAGCTCATAACATATCTCACTTTTACTAGCTATTCAGCGTATAATGTATGAACTTTTCGTGAAATTAATATCAACTAAACCAAGTTTCAATTGCATAACATGCGAACTTGTAGTATACTGAAATTCATTTAATGTGAAATAAAAGTGGAGAGGTAGTGAAAATGTGATAAAAGTGGTCACGAACTCTAGCTAATGTAATCTTCGGTAAATGTGAACTAAATATATAAAACATATGCACCATGGGCATAAATAAAAGAAAACATTTTGCACACAAGAAGCTCATATTTTCTCCTTACGTTTACATAAAATTCAGAGGGCTTCACTTTACGTTTAGTTTTGGTGTAGTATTTCTGTGCATTTGGAACAATGACATTTTCAATATTGGTCTGTCCAGTTTGAGAGCAAGCACTGAATACTGCATTTAATGACTTTCATATCACACACTTACGCAGAGATATACGACATGTTCTTTCCGAGAGGAAAAAATCCCCTATCTCCTGCATTACAAATCAACACTGCGCCAAGTTACTAATTATTAATTGCACTATATTCCGATTTATTTGAGAATAATACTTACGTTTAGCTAGAGTATATTTTTGGTCTATGAAATCGTACAAACCCTTCTTAAAAATCTCGTCACCTCAAACTACCAAACATCAAGTAGGCTACCTATCCCTTGTTTAAATGTAACATTTTCTCTTTATTGCTGCATTTTTCGTTTTATTTTCAAGAACATCAAGCATACATATCAGCTGATATAGCTTTTGAGAAAAAACGCACGTGTTCTGGAGATGTTACTGCCTGTCTAAATTCGGAGAGTAACGTACTTTTTTTTTTAGCTGATACTTCCGAGATGTTGATACACATTTCGAGTGCCGCTATTCTTTTGGGTTTGGAGACGAGTCATCGACAAAATTCTTCTCGATCTGCTCAACATCTGTAAAAGAAAATGCACTAATTTTCTATACCCTAAAGAATGATCTACAGCACAAGTATTCACTAAGTTGGAACTGATATTTTAATTATTTTTATAAAACTTCATTTATTATTCTTAAAAACATTCATTCTCTAATTAAAACCTAGTTTAGAATACTCTTCGTTATGAACAATATTTGAATTTTGACAGAAGAATTGTAAAAATCGTAATTGTCAAGGATACTGTAAATCACTTCGTAACAAGAAGCAGACAACTTGCATTAGTTCAAGCATAATGACGCTACGAACAAAAACTATAGAGAGAGAAACTTTGATGACTTACGACTTTGATTAGCTCAATTCTAAACAATTATAAAAAATTAATTTTTTCTCAATAGTTTTTATTGTTTTGTCCTTGTGTAAATTTTCTTCATATAGACTATTTTCGTAATACGTCCTTCGGTAATAGCAGGCTTGTCTTAAGCTAGATTAATCAAACCCTTCTTGTGTTATTGTTATTATCAGTATTCTTATTATTAGGACACTTTTTTTTTCTTTTATTCGCAATATAGCTTGCTTGTATTTTTTTCCTATCAAAGAATAAACCTGAAATCTTCTTGTACGGACATAGGCCCTATATCACTAATTAACTTTTTTCATTGTGTAGTATAATTATATAAGTAACATAATCAACATAATTATGGAAATAAGCGTGTCAACCCGTTAGCTCGGATAGTTGATCATCCTCTATTTGTAAAGGTCATTCATTCATTTGGACAGATGATAGATAAAAAAAGGTTCCTGGAATCTCAACATTGAATAGCACTTGTCACCAGGAGGTTAGTGGCCTTGCCACTGGCAATCCCTCCCCCACCCCCGTGCATTCACTTTCATGACAGTTATTTTAAGAAACTCCTCTAAGCCCACCACCCGACCATGACCTTGGACAAACACTTCGCACTCAACAAAAGTTAGATGAAAGCTTGAATCCCTACACACAAGAACTGTCACTTAAGCACAAGGGACTTTCCAATTCTTTTTGGGAATTATCGAAATTAAACTTTCATGTAATAAGTGTGAATAAATCATGGCTAAACTTGTTTTTTCTTCTGACAAACTAACTGATTTACAAAACTACGACCTAGTCACAAGTGATCGCAGTAAATAATCTAGGGGTGGTATTCATGGGCGCCCATCTTGTGGTTTTCAGAGGGGGCAAGGATGAAGTGACAGTTTATCTATGATTTACTAAAAATTATCAACAACATAACCATGACAATATTTACTAAATTTAGGGTGCAAAAAGAACCTTGTCATGAAGTACATTAAATCTACCTTAAAGTATACTGGAAGGTGATTGAAAATGCTTAAAAGAGTATAATAATGTCAATGACTTAGTTAGTATAGTAAACTTTAAGATATTGTTTATGAAATATTTGTCCCCTGCAAAAAAAAATCTATCCCAAAGTATCCGTGCTGCTTTACTAAAGAGATTATTAGGAAACTTAAAATTAAAACAATTTATCATATAAAGTCTATAAATACAAAATTGAAAGTTCAAAACACTACTATTACGAATTTGTTCGATTGCGTAGGGAAGTCAAGAAAGACATAAAAATAGCCTATAAGACATTTATATCAAATTCTGAAAATAATCTCAATACTGATCAAGGTCAATTGTGAAACATTATTAAAAACAAAACAAAACAAAACATCTTCCCCCAAATATATTAAAATTTGAAAGTCGGATTTGTGTAACAATGAAGAAATACCTAGTATGTTTGCAGAGTATTTCCAATCATTATTTGTATCCTCTTCTCAACCATTCAGTATTTTTTATAGTAATTCTAGGGGTTACGAAGAAATCTGAATACTGACTGTTGAAGAAATACATTTGAACGAAATAGGAAAGGCTGCCAAGAATCTAAAATCCAAAACGACATTTATAAATTTAATATTGATAAATTTAAATATTCCCTATTGATTGCGTTCAACTTGGCACTAAAACATATATTTTCACTAACAAATGGAAATCTGCTTTAGTTTGTCCTATACCTAAAACAAACAAGAGACGAGAAATTACCAACCACAGGCCTATAGCAATCTTACCAATCTTTGCAAAATTCTCTGAACTGATTGTATATCAACGAATTATTGATCATTTGAAGGCAGTTATCTCAACTTAACAACATGGCATTGTTTCACAAAAATCCACGACAACGAACCTAACAATTGTCACAGATTTTACTGAAAGCTCGTTGGACGAAGGAAAGCAAGTCGATGTGATTTATATTGACTTTGAAAGGCCTTTGACAGATTTACTAAATAAATTAAATCACCATCACTTCTCTCTATCTTTGATTAGGTTCATGTGCTCTTATCTAACTAATCGCATACAGTCTGTTTTATTTAAGGAACACAAATCTGATGAATATATAGCACTGTCATGAGTCCCGCAAGGCTCGAATCTTGGACCGTTGTTATTCCTCTTGTTCATTAATGACCTACCACAATTTTTACCAGATAATAAAAAAGTGCTATTTGTGGATGACCTCAAATATATGATAAAATTAATTCCATGAAGACGCCATGAAACTGCAGGATAGTTTAGGCAACTTTACTAACTGGTGCGTTATCAATCAACTTGCAATTAATACGAAGTTTTATCATTAAGTACAAATAAAACGATTTATAGATTTAATTGTTAAATCCATAAGTAGGCTCGACGTAGTTAAAAAATCTTGGTGTCACGTTTGATATGAAATTAACGTTTAACAGCCACATAAAAATATTACAAATGAAGCTTTTAAAATTCTAGGATTTGTAATACGAATGGGATGAAAATTTAACAATGTTTCTACATTAGAGAAAATGTACTATGCTTATGTTCATTAGAGCAAAGACGTAGCATTTGTGATCTGTTATTTCTTGGGAATATAATTCAAAATGGTTTAGACTGCACATACTTGGTATCATTGTTACAGTTTCGTGTCCCGTCATTAAAAACTCGCGTAGACAACACTGGTCTCTACCACTGCAAAAAGGCAAGGACAATATACCACCATTGATGAAATCACCAATCTGGAGAATATGTAACTACCTACAATGAAATGTGTATAACTTCCATCGAATTGGATATATGTGATGTCTTCGTCTTCGAACGCATTTAGAAATATTGTAATAAAATATCTGTAAATGAGCATTTTTAATATAGACACTCTAATTTAGCTACAAAGCTTGTGTTGACAATAAATATATAAATAAAATAAAAGTACATAAAATATAGAAAGTACATATAAACATTTTATTTTTGTTTTCTATCTTGCATAGTATAATTTTCTCCGGCTAGGGGGGGGGCGAGCCCCACCCCCTTGCCCCCACTAATGGGCGCCCTTGGTGGTATTTGCTTGTATATTCAAAAATCCTTACGGTGAAAAGTCATTGAATTCTTAGGTGATAGTGACAATGATGTTGAATTGCTAGTTACAGAAATCTCAATCCATCAAATTAAATTACGGGTGGTCACTGCATCACAAACTACCCAAAATCAGCTAAGCACAACTTAATCATGTAGAAGAAGTGATATCACATTTATACTTAAATCGCAATTACTTCATTTGCGTGGGTGAACTTAACGTTAATCTTCTCAAACCGTCAGAATCAAACGTTTTTTTTTTGATTGACGATAATAATGAAGCGCATGGTAAACAAATTGTCACTTAACCAACAAGGATTACACCAACATCGAAAACATTAATAAACGTTATAATTTGTTCGGAGAACCTTCAAGTAATTCACGAAGATAAAAGTTCCATGACTAGAATGTCTGACCATAATTTAATTTATACTGTACTTGGAATTAATATAAAGAAAAGATACCACAAAATTTTAGAAATTAGAGATTTCTAAAATTTCGTAAAAGATGAATTTCACGAAGATGAAAAATATTTGCATGAATCCCTAACACTTACGAACGATGGTGTAAACGCATCCTCATTCGAACTAAATAAAATCATTTTAATGTTGGCAAATAAACACTTTCCAATTAGAAAGATTACGGTATCAAAACCTCGTGCACCATGGATCAGAACAGGTAAGGGAATTTTAGACTCTTCGACACTCTTATCATCGTAGATAATATATTAACACGGATGATAAAGACGCATTGCTATCATTTAGATATTTGAAAAATAAGTAGAAAAATGTTTGTATTCGGAATGCCGAATTTCATTATTATAATCGTACCATAAACCAAAATATAAGAATTCTAAAACCAACCCAGCCCTCGTGATTCAATCATACTCTTCTTCTAAAAAAAAATAAAGGATTACAATTTAGGTGATAATACTTTTAATTTGTTTTAGTCATATTTGCAAAACAGAAAACAATGTGTAAAAATGATAGTCCAATAATATCACAGTAGCTTGAAATTAACCAAGGAGTTACACAATAAAGTTACTCAGGCCCAGTTTTATACACAATACACGTTAAAGATTTCAATGAATCATTAACCCAATGCCAATATCACCAGTACGCCGACGACACTCAAATATATATATACAATCCAATATTAAACAGTGTCAAATCAAACTACAAGTGTTGTAGGGGGACTTGGATATTCCATAACTTCCAGGTCAGAAAACAATAAGCTAACTTTAAATCCTTCCAAATCACTCATATTGGTAATAGGTACCCAGTCAACGTTAAAAAATTTGAAAATCTGAACCTAGACTTCCCCACAATAAATAATGTACCAATTCAGAAAGCTATAGTGTTAAAAGAAATATTGGCGTATTATTTTATGCAAACTTAAGGTGAAATGAGCATGTTAAATTTGAATTTGATGTTTTAGGCATTTACGCATCTATGGCTCAGACCGGGATAAGATGAGAACAGGATGCAGAAAGATAGCCAACCAGGACCTATTTGGAGGTACTATCCCGGCATTTGCCTGGTGTGACTGAGGGAAAACCCTGGAAAACTTTATTCAGAATGGGCGTTCTCTGGGATCGATCCCAGGATCTTCCGAATGCTAAGCCACCGCTCTACCAACTGAGTTATGGCCGCTCGGTAAACATGTTAAATTTACATTTAAAAAAATCTATTTACAGTACCTAAATATTCAATTATGTAAACTACTCCATTATGAACATTATATATCTTTTGTAAACAACTATGTGTCTACGGTTGTATGTAACATTATCTTCATGTATACCTGTTTCATAAGGGTTGGTTGTAAGAGCTTCCCTTGAGGCCGAAGCACGTCTAATAAAGACGACTCTATTCTATTCTAAAATCCACATTGCTTGATTGTACTCAAACGTGATATTCGCTCCCGGGCTCAAAACTGAACACAGTGATCAGAACACACCTTACCCAAAGCATGTGATCCTATACCCAGAAACTGAAATTTTAATTACGACAATATTAAATCAATCAAGTTAGTGTTGTGGGCGATTAAGTAGTTTTTTCTTATTGCCTGGTAATCAAGAGATTCCGAGTTACATTCGTAAGTAGGTTACAAGTAGCTCGGAGTGCACGTAAAACTGTACAGTCATTATGATGCACCTCTATCAGATGGAATTCTATGACACTATAATTGATGTTTGTTCTTGGTATTCTTTTTGGTAATGTTTGCACAACTATCGTACTAGAATATACCACCACTTTATTTGTACTGAATTTTGAATTCGGATTCTATTTATGGTATCTTTGGCTCAGGCTGGGATAGAGTAGGACTAGAATAGGAAAGGTATCGGCCAGAGTCTTATTTAAGGTGTCATCCCGGCATTTCCCTGGTGAAACCGAGGAAATTCCTGGGTAAACATCAGTAATGGTAGTCGATCACGGGGTTCAAACCCACGTAAATACTTCGTTACGTTACCGTCAGGAGTACTAGGACTGAGCCAGTCTATTTGTTTTAGGTCTTTATTATTATTATTATTATTATTATTATTATTTTGTTAGTCTGATCATTTGGGACTGAAACCTTGCCCCTGGTAGACCATCAGCGCTCCCTTTTCCTTGCCTCTACGGTAGGTTGACCAGGAGTACTGATTTTCGCAGGACAGTATTGTTTTTTAAATAGTTGTCCTTCGTATTCGAAAGGGTTGATATTATTAAGAAATGTCCTTTGTTTTCAAAATGTCCCGCGTAATATCCTGTTTTCACCTTCTGATATGCTGCTAAGCCTTCTTGCTGATTTTTTTCTGATTCTGCTGAATAAAAAATGAATACCTAGACTTTTTTTATTGTAACTGTTCCGTTATTATTTTTCTTGTCTTCAGATCAATCACTGCCAGTAATATCATTTGAGGATGTTGTGTGTAGAATATTTGTTATTTACAGTGACGTGAGTAGCCTATTTAACTCAAAACAACATTGTATTGTTGGAAGTCGAAGAAAGAATCAGAATTCAACTGGCAAGTCAGTTTGAAGATGACACCGAGAAGGAAGTGTCTTTAATTCAGAGCTTCAATCTGTTTCTCTTTTTTGAAGAGAGGGCAGAGGAACAGTAACGAACATTGCTAAAAGTGTTCCGCGTTTTTTTTTTTTTTTAATCTAATGGTTGCAAATCCGACATAACACGGCATCTACAAACAGCGAAATACAAAATAGCTGGTAATGCTGCTGCATCAAGTTCTTCACTTCCAGTGCTTTTGTTTTAGAATACTGTAAAACCTTGTTTATCCGGAACTTCAGTTTGTTCGGGTGATTTTCCAAAAGAAAATAATTTTTCCTTAGTTTCAAAATGTCTACCCATCATATAAAAGTGAGCACGTTTTAATTATTGCTCCGCAGTGTGCTATGTTTCAAACATTTTTTTTTTATTTGTTGATTAAGGATCGCAATCCCCATTTACTGACAATATTTCCCATTTCTGCAAAAGTGCATGATCAAAATGGCAGCAGCAAACACTTGATCAGAATTACATGTTTGGTTACGATGAGTCACAATATTTTTCTGCGTATGTGCTAAAATCACACTGTAACTTGAGACCCTCTCAGCTTTAATTTAGCACTCAGGAGGTCGTGGGTTCAAAGGCTAAAACATCTTTAAAAAGTCATGGTAGATACAAGTTTTGGCACTGGTAAACTTTTGAATACTCGACGAATAATGTTTTATAACACTCCAAAATTCCAAAATCGAACAATAATCAAATTGTCAGTAATGTTCGAAGTTTAGACAATGCTCGAAATTTCGATAACACTCGAAGTTTGGAGAAAACCAGAAATGTTTAAAATATATGTAATGTCGATAATACCAAAACTTTGATAATGTTCGAAATTTCGATAATACGAAATTTTGATTTTCCCTTTTGGAAATGAAACACCTGGAGCGTAGATTTCATTCGCACTAAACCAATAATAGACACACTGATCTACGACAGTTGTAGGATCAACTACAGGACAAGAAATACAGAAACATGTTCATAGATGAAGATAGCGTAGTCTTGCATAAGTAACATATTAACATAACACATTCACACAGGTTTATGTCCAACTGTCAACATAAAGCAGGAGATGTATTCTGCAGCAGGAGATGTGAACCCAGCATTACCTAACGCCAGTTATAACAGGAGCAATACTCAGTTCTAGACAGTAGCCGAGTAATAACTTCCTCCAGATAATTCACGGTTATTACCCAGTTCTAGACACTACCAAATCATTATCTGAAACTATTTGGAACTAAAGGTCCATCAATCTTTAATAGTAAATTACAATAACAACTTAATTTCAAATGTAGGAAGAGTGCAAATGAATCGGTAATTTTAGAAACAACGTTAAGTCCATGATAATAAGTGTCTGAAAGACGAAGAGATTAGAACAAAATGTGAAACTGAATATATTTAAACAGACGACATCAGCATCTAAACAAATGACTTTCCTAAGTAGTGTTATGCAGTAGCGTAGATAGGAATTTCTTAAGGGAGGCGATATGTCTTAGAAATTGAAAGTCATTTCCTGGGAGCTATGCAACAAAGTTTGAACAAGTGAATCAGTCCGTCACCGGGAAAAAGACGTTATTTTCGATTGAAAGTTAAATGGAGAAATTAGTGCCATAGCACTGCCCCATTTGTTTTTGTTGTCTTGAATATTTGTTTTTATATTTTTTACTCTGGAAGCTAAACAACACATCGGAGGAAAAAAATGTATGTGATTTTCGGACTCCTCGTTGTTCGTTTAGTAAAATTAATGGGTTACCCCAACCTCCATTCCGTTTTTATGTGTGACAGACAAGTCCTTACAGATTGTTTTTTCAATCTCAAGAACGATAATGATGTTTCGAAACTTTTTTTCATAATCCTAATCCAATGTGGTTATTGTCCGGTAAAATAGAAATAGATTATATCGTTGTAGTTTGCTTTGTTCAACCATAATTTTAATACAAATTTAGCCATATTTCCAATTTCAGGGTGGATTTTCTCAATAGCGAAAGTCTCTCGACTAAATTAATTAAGCTTATACATTCACTTTGACGATATATTTCTGTTCTAGAATTTCCAGTCGATTCTGTCGCGTTTAAAAGTTTGATTATTTTTCAACTTTAAGGTACATTAATCACTTCAAAGCATAAAATGAGTCGTCCAGTTACAAAACACGTTTTGTCCATACTTTTTTCAAAACTGTTTTTTCTCCGTTATAATGATCTTTCAACCACTGGCCGAAGAAAATCATTGCATACTTTTCTCTATCGCGGTTAAAATTAGCCTCGAAAAATGGAACTGGTGCAGAACTCGTTTTGTCCATCATCTCTTCTGTTTCAGAAGCAGTCATGTCCAGAACGTAAAACCGATGCATAATTCGTTTTGTCCTGTACACAGTTTCCTTTATCACGGTATACAGGTACAAAGCGCGTTTTGTCTATTTTGTGAAAGCAATCATGAAATGAGCATTTAATCATCTTGCTCTGACAAAAGACTTATTCTAAATCTTGAAAATAGGTTTAGAAGTTGGTATCTTTAGCTTGGAGTTTTTCGTACCTTGGTTGTTCTGCACAGTTTGCCATTATGTATTGATTAATTCCCGCGTTCACATTGTTCAAATAACGTTCAAGACATACAGTTCGATTGTAGAGGAGCATCAATTTGTATTACAATAATTTGAGTTTTTTTCCATACAGAGAATAACTTTGATATTCCCTGTTGGCCATTCCTTTATACCACCAGACAGGGTTTTTGGTCGCCTAGAGTCCGAGGTAAAGAAGCACACAACATTGCTGACTGATAAAGATTATGTGGACATTTTTAAAAATCATGCAACTGTAAATCGCCTGCGTGAAAACTGACCAGTAATGGACTGGAAAAAGTCGGTTTCTCAGGTTTTCAAAGATCCAAGCCAATGGCACTTCAAGCTTCAACCTTCCGAACGCATTGTAATACAAAAAACAAAAATAGGAAAATGTCTCATACGGGGCGAAATGAACTATAACACTTATTTCGGAGAAGGAATGAGCATATGAGCATTCTGAAGCATGGCAAATTCATATGAGACATCAAACCAACAGATCTGGATAAACGTATCCCCTTAAAAAAAAAACAAAAAAACTTACAAACATTACTGACAAAACACTTCGGACCTTCTTCGATTGAGCAAGAAAAACTCCATTTCTTCAAAAAACTGTTTGAAGAGCAAGAGCAGTTGCTTGAAACAGCTGACATTAAATCTGATGTGGGTGATTTGAATGATGCTACTGAAGAAATAATTGTGTGAGACACCACTGTTGTGTTCAATGATGAACATGAAGAACTGTATGAGAGGCAATATTGTTGTGGTTGATACAAAACATTGTATTCACATTTACATTGTGTCCTTAAACAAGCTTTTTGTGTTAAACATTGTGAAAATATATAGGTATGGAACAAAATACCAATGTTTAATAACAAACCTGTAATTACAATAATAACTAACAATAAAACATGTTTTCAGCACAGAATTAGTCTTCGAGTATCAACATTTTCTGTTCTTCCGGCGTACTGAATCATAACTCGTTACGTCCATACTGTTGCAAAACTCGTTATGTCCACAATACTGTTGTATAGTTCGTTTTGTCCAAATGTTTTTCTTAAATAACTCCCAAAATATAAGTCGATGATTTGTTTCATCTTGTGATCACATGCACATTAGTATGTTACAACTTTACAAGAAAAAAAAAGTACACTGTGTCGTTTTAAATTGAGTTTTTTTTGCGTTTCCTTTTTTTTTTTTTGCAAGGACATATCGAGTTTTGAAACTGGACGACTCAAATATAATCTTTGGTAGATGTGGATATGGATTTAAAAATTCTGAAGCAGTTTAAAAATATTTGAAAACCTTTTGCGGTTATATTTCTGCCGAGCTTCTATTGAAGTTTGAGTGGAACATCCCATTTTTATGAGTTTCACTTTCAAAAGTCGAAGTTCAAAGTAAGAGCTTGTGTAATAGTTCGATAGGTTAGTTCTGTAAAATCATGAAATGGGTGATGCTTTCGTATGCGTCTTGTGATATTTAATATTTTTTTTACGCGCTAGATGGTTTACACTATCCATAATCCAACAAAGAGGACAAATAAAATATTAATATTCCAACTGTCCCTAAACAATTCCATATCAGCCGAATATCTGTGGATTTAAGATAAATACTTGCAAATTGAGTAAACGTTTTTCACAATATGTATAAGTTGCACCAGGACGCTTTGACATCATGTCTTGAACGTTTCGAAAATTTTCCAACAAATTGCTAGCTAGATCTTCATGAAATACAAAATTATAATTAACACCAAATGTATCCGATTTGTTGAAATTGGTTTCGCAGTATCGTGACCTTCTGTCTTCACAACTCCCCCGCCAACATCATGTTAAGAAGAAGAACAGCACCAGATTTTTAAAGAGTCAAGTGAATAAACTATGGAAAAGATCTTATACACTCATCTGCCGACCTAGTAACAAAAGTTTTTTTTTTTTTTTCGATATTGATATTGTCGTCAATTTGCACACAATTGCATTCAGTTGCATTTAGTCAGGCAGGTTTGTCAATTGAAAACTGATTGCAAACTTTGATTGTGGTTACTCTTTTTTTCCCCTTATGTTCTAAAAGATCACATTATTAGTAGATTTCACCCATCTTCCTTAACAATTTAACGAATCGTTATCTAACGAATTTAATGAATCTTAAAACTTTTAAAGTTACTTAAAAATTCGTTAAATCTTACCAAGGTCGATGCAATCCACCCTTGATCTTGCATTACTATGTATCTTAGGATATCAGGAAACTTTTCCAGGTTTGTGTAATTTTCATTTTTCATTGATCTCTAATCAAACTAAGACATTATTTCAAAGTTATTTCTTCTTTGCGTACAAAATAAGTGTTTCAAAATATGTGCCAATGCTATATATATAACATTTTCTCTGTTCTATTCTCGTTGAGACTATCAGAAAAGGCATTAAGTCTAGTCTAATTTCCAATACTATCAGGATAATCTGTTTTAACTGCGCTGACGATGTATTTCTTCGAATTTGAATTGAATTTTATTTATGGCCTTTAGGCATCTAAGGCTCAAGTCGGAATAAGGAGGTATCAGCCGGGGCCTACGGTGGAGGTTTCATCCCGGTATTTGCCTGATTTGACTGAAGAAACCCCCCGGAAAACCCTCAGTCGTAATTTTCGCCCGCTGGGATCGAACCCATGACCTCCCGAATGCTAGGACATCGCTCTACCACAGAACTACGGTGGCTCGGTCAATATATTTCTTATAGACGCATGATTTCTAAATGTTTGATTTGCATTTTTAGTTGTCGATTTTGTCTTTACTGGTTGTCCTAGAGGTTGTTTGCCACATCTACATGCTATTGTAACTACAACTCACACAGTACTCTCGTTTATCCATTTCTGAATAAA
>JAGDQP010054135.1:0-13405 GCA_022664845.1 Lepisma saccharinum
TTTTGTTACAGAAAATGATACATTTTTAAAAAGATGTTGAAACCTCTAAACGAAAATTGCACGGAAGGTGTAACGAAGAAAACTGTAATGAAAACGAAACGAATGGTAATTGGAAGAACTGAGACTACAAACCTAATCAAAATTGGACGAGAAGAATTAGAACAGATGTGTAGATTCAAGTATGTAGACAGGAATATTATGTGACAGCAAATTGTCACACATCGATACATTAACGTTCAAGGTGCGAGGTTATATACATTTAGGTGTACGAGGACGGACCAAAAGAAACCGGAATCGTTCTGTGGGGGGCGGATCCGCTGTAGTACATGTTTCCGCCGCTAGATACCCCTTGCTGGGACCCTTCTGCATCAGTCTACCGACCAGCGTTGTCGAGCGAAGTCCTGGTGCCACGTAGTACATTTTGTTTTGTTAAGCGTCTCTTCCTTCTTCGGCAATTTTTGTGATGACTGAGAAGTGTAAACAACGCATGAGGCTATGAAATTATGTTTCCTGTTTGAAAAGCATCTATAATGCTTGAAACAACTATCAATAAATCTGCTCTAGGGTACCTCCGCTGCACAGTGGGAAGAAATCGAAAGAACTAGGACAAAAATCCCTAAAATTCAAATTGAGAAAATAAATTCGAAAAATTCATACGTTGTAGCTAAAATGTCCAATAGACATTAAACCAATTCATTTGTCGCTCAAAGTTGTAAATTTTTTTTTTTTCAACATTTTCGGAATACGTTTATGTACATTTTCTGTCTGCAGCTGCCATTGAGAATAAAAATAATTTAAGCAAAGTATGGTAGGTTTTCTAGTTCGGCTACAGTGCAATCATAAGTTTAATGCAGTTGAGAGAGCTGTATCCTTACGTTTTTGTAAGATACTGTATATAGCTACATCGAAATATTTACGTATAATTTTGGATTTTTTAAAAACAATTTCATCGAGACACACACAAAACGAAAAACAAAGCAAGGTCAAACTCTGAGTTTTCGTTAATATAAAGTTTGGGATAAATATTTTTAGGGCATCCAACATTTAGCTGCCACTAGTTGCAACCTTCTACGTAAAATCTCCCGAAATTTGAGAAAACACGTTGCGCGCGTTAATATTTGGCGATAATGCGTATAGAATGCGCACCAATTGTGAATAAAAGATAGTGGAAAAGTTAAGGACCGGTTAACAGTAGTAACGAAGTGGGAGCTGGTGTGCAAGAGTGACGGATTGGATTCATTAGAGGCATCAGATGAGAATGGGACCCACGCTCTGACTTTTTAAGTAGCAAAAGATCATATCATTTCTTACATGACTCCATACCTCCGAAAAGAGATCTACATCTTTCAGAACTGATGATTGCATTCCTGGTTAGCCCGGAGCTCTTGTGAATAAAATTTTCCACGATTTACTAATGCGTAACTTGTCTGACATTTTATTACAAAAAGTACAAATGATATATTATCCTAGTCGTACGCACACAGCGTACTTTAAATATTACTACAGAAGGTACAAGTCAAGCCTACATTTTCAAACGGATCCTTCTGCAAAAAATCTGAAATTGAGATATTGGCATTGTTGAGTTCGTTTTATCACTTTCGAACACATTACTGTGGCAGATGAAAGATAGGAAATTATCTTTCATGACTATTTTAAGTATAATTTGTTAATTGATTACATTGGGGAACATGCATCAGCGGTAGAACAAAATTGGAGTACTTTTCGGCTTCCTAGAAAAATAATAAAAGAGGATTCCATCGTGAAAACCAATAATAATATTATTTTATAGATGGCCGTCGCAGATGCCTGATTTGAATCCTAGGAAATGCCTGAAAGAGAATACGTTTAATAAAGGGAATCCAGTTACCTCAAAGACTTCTGGTTCTGAATGGGATGCATAGGGCGATAGCTTTTCTACTAGATTATATTTAACAATAAAAATAATACAATAACAATTAACATCATATTCGGTTCGACCTATGTTCTTTCACTTACACTGTTACATTTATTCAGTTCTATAACTTGACTCTATTCCTTCCCGTAATAGATCTTTCACACATTTAATAGAAATTACTTCTTATCATTCCACCTCACAAATAGACAACATCACAATGATAATAGTTCTTTACAAAAAGTTCAATTAAGATATAATTGCTGGAGATTCTGAACACTTGAAAATCAGGTGTATGCTACAGTTCCATATCAGTCTCGGTACGGAGGATTATAGAATTCCATGTTCCTAAATGTTTCTAGTTGCAGAGATGTTACTGGTTCGACTTCTGTCCACACACTGACGTAACAAGATCAATAGTATTTTATGTAATATTCCGAATGACGTCATTTCCTTTGCAAATTGCGACGTGACTTTATTTTTGGTGTTATTTCAGAGGATTACGCAATCGCATCTTGTTTATCAAAAACAATAACGCCACTTAATTTTCTAGAAAAAGGGAAGTGTACGTGGTCAATAATTAAGGATTGAGGGAACTGTCTTTCCTGTTCATCAATTCAGAAAGGGTAAATATATAATTCCGGTGCCATTACTGATTTTTCAATATTATTTTGCAATAATAAAATATTTGTAAACTTCTCCAACTATTTTAAAGATATTCGTATTTGCAAATTTAAAAATTAGAAGTGTCTAACAAGTGTTTGTGTTAATTTCCTAACATTTATAGAACAAGAACAAATAGCCGTTCAGAAATGGACGCCTGGAAAGATAATGTCTAATCTGTTTTTCACATATTTATAATTTACTAATTCCATATTTTTTGTTGAAGTATGTTTTTTTGTGTTTTAATAATAGTGTTGATAATTATTTTTATACAATTCTTAGAAATTATATTTGCTTAAAAAACAAGCAAGCTAGTCTTTATTTCATCAACAGCATTTGTTTAGTACTACCTGGGGAGACCTAATGAATCCATTTAGTTTAACTCACGATAGCCAGACTTATGAAGAAATTTCCTCTGAGTTTTTTCAGCGCTTTTGTCGAGATCAAACATACTATATCACGCGTATACTACGTGAATGTAAAGCAGATTGTACGCCCCTGACCAAAATCTAACGAACATTTCCTTAGTGTTGAGATGGTATTAATTTCACCGTGTCTTTTGGGTTTTCGTCTTACTGTACGCAGGTCGCCGAGCACTAATGTTAAGTCAGTACAGCACCTCGATGGTGGTAGGTGACGCAATAACTATGTTGTCCCAGGACTCTTACTTGTGCGCTTGGCTGTAATCGGATGGTTGAGAAGCATGACTTTACACAATCTCAATATTCATTATCATGCATAGATTATAGCGAGTGAACGAGTTGTGTGTTGGCTAGTGAGTTCCACGGGAGCTCCTCAGTGTCGGGGGCTCGGAATAACGGGGAAATAGGATACCAATATTAGTATTCCGACCTTACGATTGTTTTCGCGAAGGGCCTCAATTAAGTTCACTTGCCCCGGGCCCTATCTTGCCTTACGCCGCCACTGAAACAGGGTAATCCTGAACAGATATATATTCTCTGTATTTCAAACAAAAAGTGAGTACTAGCTTTAGTGTCTTATGGTCTAACATGCTCTTACGAACCAATGTGTTGAGATCCGGATATGTTTCAAATATCTTCGTAAATTGCGCTATGTTGACCAGAAGCTGCTCAAACGACAATATCTTTCTATATCTCGCTTAAAATTGGAGCTCTAACGTTAGTGCCACGTTCCCATCCACAATTTATCACAATATCTCTCTTAAGAATGAGGCACTGACGTGAGAGTCATATAATTGGGTCCACAAGGATCTCCAATATCTTTGTGCGCCGGAGCCAAGTTTTATTTCCTATATCTTGCTCAAGAATGGAACACAAACGTGCGCTAATGATGCACTGACGATCTCATATATTTAGGTCCAGATAGGTTCTTAAATTTCTTTTTGAGTTAAGCCAACTTGACCTCAAGTTGGTGCCACACAGAGTTCTTTTCCTAAACTCTCTTAAGAATGGAGCACTAATGTTAGCGTAATGTTCACTAACGAACATATATGGTTTTATTCGGAGGACTAGTGGAGGGGCCAATTTGACACCAAAATTTACTGCATACGCCTTGTTTACTTTTCTCTCATGTCGCATTAGAGCACTGACATGCAAACAGTGGTGCATGCGGCCGGATCACGGGAAGAAGTGTGTCAAACTAAATGAATAAAATTTTGAGTAATTTGTATCTTGTATCGACAGTAATTAATAAATAACACATCTTCACTAGTTGTTTTTGTCATTTTTCTACGCAACAGCCTCCTTTCTTCGAGGAACAGAACTTATGACGCGACTAGGTACTATACCGAATCACATAATACCGAAGATAGAAATAAACTTCAAACAGTATAGCATCCAACCTTCCATAACAAATGAACTCTGAACCAAATCTCAGACGAGCTGAACTCATTCACATCCCGGACCTTAAGCAGCACATACCACCAATTACTTTATGTCACAATCCACCATAGTTGTTGAATATCTTACCTTTATTATAGTACCACTCGAAATGTCGGTATTTCTCAACACACCGAAGTCCTGAATCATCTTCAGTTCATTGTCTATTCTGTTCTTAACACTAATCCCCAGGCTACCTATTCTGTCCGTATTCAGAACAATCCTCTGGAAGCCGAAGTTTAAACTCACCTGCCCTGAGAGAAAAATTGCTGACTTTTAGTCTAGATAATACGGAGAGGCGAAATTTAGCAAGATTCTGCATCACACACAAGATTTTCTATACCAGGCTACCTATACAGGTTTGTTGCTCAGGCATGACCAATCTGTACAGCCGCTAATAGACGGAAAATCATGTCTACCCCTCGTTAGCACTTGCAGGATACAGAAAACCTTTTAATGCAATTTCAAATAGTTTTGTACGGATACTACACAGTCCCACTCTTGTGTACGATCCTTACGATCTGTACGATCCCACAGACTACAAACTACGTGAACGGATTTTCCTTCTGCGTAGTAAAGACTAACTGTAGACTGTTTGGTGATGGCGCGTAGTGGCTGAGAAGCAATTACCGTGTATTACAAACAAAATAACGGTTTGTGATGCTGGCCACCGAGTAAATAAAGTGAAAATAGGAGTCTATTGGCGGAGGTCTGTCGGCAAATATTTTGTGCACTGAAGTGAAGAAGTGAGCTAAGCAGAATCTGAATCTCTGATATTTTAAATAGGTTTGGATTTGGTTGTCTAATTAAGACATTTGAAGGTAAGTTTGTTTGTTTGTTTTGTATACATTTGGATTCTGCAAAACAACTTTTCCTATTTATTTTTACAACGGTCTGTGGCATGTGCTATGTAAGTCAATATGGTGTGGAATTGGTTAAAGAAAATTTGGGGTGGATTTTCTAGATCACCACACAGACAATCTGGAGCACGACCTAGAAATTCTAGACCACGATGTGTAGTATAGATCACCGTACAGGCAATCAAGTGCATAGAAAAGGGTTTATAGAAGTCGAAGGCGTGGACTAGGAAATCTACAGCAATATCCAGAAAATACGGAACAACCGCTAGAAATTCTAGAATACCGTTCAAAATATTCAAAGTGTAGGCCCCCATCAAGGAAACAAGGAGCATGACCAGGAAAATCTAGACAACATCTAAAGAAATCAAAGTTTAAGCCTAGAAAATCTAGATTACTGTCAAGAAAAGCACGAGTACAGCCAAGAAATTCTAGACCACCGACCATGGAAATCAAAGGTACGACCTAGAAAATCTAGACCACCGTCATGAGAATCTAGAACCCTACCCTGTCAGTTCTGTACAAAACATACGTACAGGTACGTCTGCGCTATCCTCGCTACCTTGGTTCTGTTCCTTCCAACACAGTACAGAAAATCTTGAGCCCAATACAGAATACAGTCCTTCTGCCGTGTCATGTGCAGCGCTAAGAAAACCGCCTATAACCGGAATCTACGTTTTTTCCTCCTAAATCCAGTCAATTTTTCTAAGTGTGGACACACTCATTTTCATTATTCCATGTCTGTCAACCACCTACAAATTTCACAGATACTGATCAGTGTACTACCAGGGTCTCACCTGTCATCTAGAATAGAGTAGCTCCTTGGCGAAAAGACAATCTATAATTATCGGTGTCCGTAACGACAATCCTCGCTGAAGCATAGAAGCGTTTCCTTCAGTTTCAACAGGCAAATACCGGGATAGTACTTTTAAGTAACGTACTGGACAATATCTATCGCATTCTCTACCCTGCCGTATCCCGGCCTGAGCGTTGGTCATTTGTTTAATTTCTATGGGGTTAGCTAATCAATGTTTCAGAACTCCAAAGCGCTTTTCATTTGTTGAGAGGACATGGTAAATGAAGTTGAGCAGTGGGAATACTGAAGGTACGAATACCGAAGATCTATTAAACGTTTTGCGTAAGTACGAAAGAGTCAGTGAATTTATCGGTTATTAATTTATTATCTATTCTTTACTGATCGTAAAAAAAATAATCGAAAGTAATTCTTACACGATACCTTTAAAGGTGCTATTACACTTTCGAATTTGCTGATCAGTTTGCTCGGCGAGCTTCCTGACGAGTAAGCTCGAGTATATTTTGCGCTATTACACTATCAGGCTTACTGCTGAGCTTCCTCGGCTGCATCCCGCCACTAGGCGTTGAGGAAATTTAGTACCTCCAAATGTTGCTCAGCTTCCTCGACAAGCCTGCCCTTGAACAAGCATGACGGATTTTTTTTTGCTATTAAACTATCTAGCTTGCTTGCCCGAGCTTCATTATTGAGTAAACCCGTCAGTGTAATACCGCCTTAAGAGGTAGTTCTTAATGATTTTGCTTTACGTCAGTGCTGCCCAATCAAAATGGCACTCCACAGAAGAAGAGCAATAATTCCCAGAGCGTAGAAGTGTCGAAATTTATAGTCTCCAGAGAGATATTGGCTAGGTTGTGTTATCCTGCACAACCATATCAATTTTGAACTATTGAAAGAGTTGACTATTCCAGGAGGTATCTCGACCCTGCGCTGATGGATCAGTAGACAATCCAATGATATCATTTTATTCCCAAGGTTTATTGTGATTAATCACTTGGTTATCTAGCCTGAGAATTTTATGTGAAGAGTTGCCGATAAAATATTGAATACTTTCAACATTTAACATCAATTACGCTTACTCGTTCTATGTTAGAAGTCCATACTCCCGTATGGAATATTGCGACTTCTACTTCTAAAAATTCCAAACTAATTTACAATAAATCTTTGTGTACTAACCAACTATTTTTCTTGTATTACTTCTTTGAAGGCACTCCTATTTCGTAAGGGGTTTTCGTACCTCCGCATAGGCATTATGATTCCTCACTTTTTAGAGTCCACATTTTTAAAACTATGTTTTCAAAAATTTGGATAACCATAAAAATACAACTTGACAATGATTATATATTTCGTATTTATCATAATATTTTGCTGAAGCTCCGTTATCAACATGCCGGCCATCTGCCGGCCCTCTTACGTATTCGTGTTCTCTTACTTTAATTTCATGTAAGAGAACACGAATATCACAAATTTACGAGATTGTTTTCACAGTTAACACCACAGGACTTTTAATTCCTGGTTTTCGTATTGTTTTTAGGCAGATTTTGAACAAAAATCTACCTATTAAGATCGGTACGATATCAATTTTTTATATGTTGTTTCTAGGCTTAATAGCTCGGTTAAGTTCGTTAATGAGCAACATCGGTCGCCATCTTGGATCCAAAATGGCAGCCAAACCCATTGCTGTATAGAATACACAGCCTAAACGGCTGCAGCTAGAAATATAAAATTTGATAACAAGATACATTATCACTTGTATGTTACTAAAATATTACATGATGTATCCAAAGACGCCATCTTGGATCCAAACCACACCGTTTGAGCTAGACATACGAAATTTGGCATAAAGGTGCATTATAACGAGTAGTTTAGAGAAATATTACAACATTTGGGAAAAGTCGCCATCTTGAATCCAAAATGACCGCCCAAAATCGCATTTTACACATCGTTTGAGCTGGATAAATGAAATTTTACTTGAAGGTGTACCATCACAAGTAGGTCACGACAATATAAGAAAACTTTCAAAAAGTCGTCAACTTGGATCCAAAATGGCCGCTGCCCCAAAAACCCAATTTCCAAAGCATTGAAGTAGAGAAACGAAATTTTCTTTGAAGATGTATGACCAAGAGTAGGTTACAATAAATGGGACAAACCTCCCCTTTGGGGGCGCAGCCCCCCGGAGATTGAAAAATTCACCCGGAGACTTTATTAATGTTCTGCTTTTCAGCAAATTTTATCCATATTATAGGAAAGAAAATAAAAATGTTCTCATTGTGTTTATGACTGCTTTTATTAATTTTCAATCAAATTCTATGGTGATATAATTAAGTATTATGATAATGTTTTACTTAAATTTGAAATTAAGAAATATGATTTTTGGAGATTATTGATTCATGAAATTAAAAGGCTTTGGAAATAATCCCTTCCGCCTATCACATTACGTCGTCTCCATATTTCTTACCTACGATTACTACTACTGGAAAATCGTACTTTATTTAGGTGCATGGAATCAAATGGGTTGAAAGTTTACAAAACTCTAAAATGATTTCAGCTTATATTAACTTCCATGCCTCATTCCAACTGGACCTTGTTTTAGGGAACTTCGACACTCTGTTTGATATGGCAGTGTTGCCAAGTTAAAGTGTTTATTCACACGAACAGATAGGTGCGTAAATATTACAATAAATACTATCTTATTTTAAATATCTCTCTCCAGTTACAGAATTTAAATAGAGTATCTTAATTTTCATTTCATGTTTTTTGTATGAATTTATTATTTTTTTCATCAGCTTTAAATAAAAATTTCTACACCTCATAAAAGTCAATTGAACAATATTTCATTGATTCTTAACCAATCCCATAAGATCATGATGCTCAATTAGGTTCTTGTTTTCACGCCAGTCGTACGTTATCTTCCAAAACGTAAATTTGGTGACCTATCAAAAATATTTTTGGGGGGGGGGGGGTATTTCTATGCCAAAACCTGGTGGCGTCACCTCTTGCATCTACATAAAACAGCAACCACCCTCTGCGACATTCTCTCAATTAGGTTCTGGAGGACGTACTCTAGAATATTCCGCTACTTCACTTGCAAAATCTCAGACAGTTGGGCCATGGAAATTAGCCGTAAAACCGTGACCTCACCCATCAGTCTAACTTGTGGCACCTTTGGCATGTATGGGATTGAGGTCAGGACTCTGTCCAGGCCATTCCAAGCGTTGAACATTGTTCTCTTCATACTACCACATACTAGCAGCAGTAATGTGGTACCTGGAATTGTCTTGTTGAATTTTCAGAAATTCAGGGGCTCATTTCATAAAAACACTACAATGTTGGAAGCACTTCATTGTCTAAACTTTTACAGAGCTACTCTGTGTCCATGGCTTCACGAACAAGCACTAGTGGTCCCACACCATAGTAAGTGAAACACCATAATGCAATCACTGCCAAATTTCCTAGTGGGCATAGTGAAATCTTGCGCTCTCCGAGTAGTCGCCACACCCATGCACGTGCATTGTACAGAGACAATGTGAACTTCGACTCGTCATTTCACGGAACTGATTTCAACTGCTCCAGTGCTCAGTTACAATAGCCCAAACACCAATTGAGCCTCCGAGCTCTTTTGTTTTTCGTGATGTGGGGCATATGTGAAGTTGCTTTGCCTGAAGAGATGAGATGGTGGGCATCCATTTTCAAGGTAGCAATGAAAATGGATAGGACCCCTGTTGTTTCTGAAACTCTTCTCTAACGGAGGCTATAAGCTGTGTTCGGTTTTTCAGTTTTTCACGTTTCATGGTCATGTGAAATCCCGTTGGTCAGAAATTTTCGGTCGCCCGGAACGTTTGGTATCCCTATAATGTCCCACAATCATCCACTTAACGCAGGACGGATGCCACCGTTCTTTGGAAACTGAATAAGTTAGTGACTGCCGTGCTGGCATTCTACTAATGTGGCATCCTACCTTTACACCGTTATCGACAGACGGTAGCTCTACACCACACGCCATGTCCTTCACAACTGTTGCTCTTCCTCATTGAAAGACATCAGATATGGTTCAGTCCACACGACTTAAGGAAGAGACCAATCACTTTCTGGTAGATAGTGTACACAAGTTCAAGAAAATAAACGAAAATAAGGAGCACAAAATACATAGTCTATCATTATCCCCTAGATTAACAGAAATAAGTTAAAAATAAACAGCCACTTTCTTGAAAACTTGTCCTCCCGCCCCAATGAACATAAATCCCCCTTCCCGGGCGAGACAGCCTGAATCCATGTAACTCCTGAAAAGCTTAATTTCATATACTCATCGTTCATTTGGCCGTCTTCCTCGTCGCTTTCTTTTCTCTATGAATCCAAAATAGAACATTTGGCGTCCATCTTCCATCTGTTCGTCTAGCTATGGTAAACTTTATTTTTTTTTTGATCTTTTTAGTATTTTCTAGTTTCTTTTTTTCTCAATGTAATCGGTACATACCTTGTTGAAACCGCGGTAGAGCATTGGCTTAGCTTTGAGAGGCCTTGGGTTCAATTCACTTGACCGACCAGCTTGGCCTAGTTTTTCCAGGATTTTTCTTCAGTCACATCAGGCAAATGTCGGGATGGTACCTTCTACTTAGGCCCTGGCCGACGCCTTCTCGAATCCTTTCCCTTCACCTATCCCAGCCTGAGTTTTAGATACCTGAAAACTATAAATATAATTCGAAAAATCTTGTTAAAATCCACAAACCTCTATGCGTAGGTTGGAGAGGAGATCGAATTGTTTGTCACAAACCCTGTTTCGCAGACTCAATTCGCAACATTAGAAAAAGGGTCTTCCATTAGAAATATTCAACATGCTGACTTCACACTATGGCTTAAACACACATGGCATATTTCAGTGATGGCGATAACAGCGAATAAAACACCACGTAGAATTTATTACTGTTCTTATTTGCAAATATATTTCAGTTAAGTGAAAAATTTTGCGTTTTCATTTTGTCTTAAAGGTATTTCAGCTGAATTACTAAGAATATTGTGTTCAAATATTCGTGAATATGTTTGCTCAGCCTCGGATAGGGTTACCAGTTTTTTGAGAAACCAACCCCGGATACCATATCCACAAATATTAGTAATTTGGCACAGAGGCATAACTACATTTATGCCCTCCCCCTTCTCCCGAAGAGAATTCGCAAGGCCGGAGGTCGATTCAGTCCATTGAGAAGCTAGGGTAAAAGGCCTCCACGCGTTGCGAAGTTTTGCTCCATAGTAGTTACGCCCTTAATTTGGCACCGCTACCGAACATCAACCAAATTGCTAAACTATTTCTGCCTCACTGCTTCCAAATTTACTCTACAAGTATATTGTATAGTACCTTTTCTCGTTAAAGGAAAACTGCATACATAAAACCCTCCAATATTTAGTAATTTGAAAAGCAGGTAAAAGCAATAATAATATGTTTTATTATTATTATTATTAAGCTCATAAGGTAATAAATATCGCAACTACTACAATTTATAACTATAAATGATTATTGTAATTAATATTATTATAATATTACTATTATTTGGGCGAGTCTGAGCCGTAAATCGATAATTTATTGAAACAACATACAACCTCACACTTTTCTCGACCCCGAACACAACGTGAAAACCTGAACTGTCCGTGTTAGACCCAAACGTATGGTAGCCCTATCCTTGGAGGTGTTTGGGTCTACTTTAAGGTGGTTCCTCGCTGAGAATTAGTTCATCTTTGGTTCTGCACAGACAGAGAAGGACAACGAAAGTAATTGTCTTATAAAGTAGCTGACAGGCACACGACGATTGAGGTCTTACTGAAATTCTAGTGTAAGTTTGATGTACTCTCGCTACAATTGTTTAAGAAACCGCAGAACGTTCGACAATTAGTATGAATAGAATGTCTCATTCGTTTTTTTAAACAACTATTTCATGAAGTTCAATGTCGGTTATATCACAACGTATGTTCACTGTTACAATTTACTTACAAAACTAACTTGCTACATCTGTCCAGCTGATACGTGTTAATTATTGGATCACTCTATAGTCACATTGTAGATGGCGTTGCACGATCTACAACAATAGAAAATATATGTAATTTCATATGGCACATATGTATGGGTTAGTGTATATACGGAAAACATAATTCTCTACATGAAATTAATCTTCATTCTTGTGGAAGATTGATAAGATTCATATGTAAATAAATACATCAAATCTTTAAAACCGCGTACGATTTTGTTATAATATATTATAATACAATAAAACTTATGATAAGAGTACAGCAAAGTTAATTGATCAGTGGCATTTTCCCCAGACTTTTAACAAGAATCATTGACCGAACTGACTCTTACAAACACGCTGGCTTATGCATTTTTTAGATTATTAAGATTGTAACGATGGTAAGAATTATGGTTGAAATAACTTACGTTTAGACTATGGAAGTTAAACTTAGTTATCGTACTTACGCTGCCATCTTGTTAGTATCATGGAACTAAGAAAAAGGTCACACGGTAGAGGTTTAAATTAAAAACTAAAGAACACAAATGAATTGATTGTAGCGTAACATTTTGTAGATGAGTTCTGCCATCATTCTTTTATACTTTAAAAGTGATACGCACCACTAGGATGCTTTATATTTCGATAAAAAAAATAATAAACTCACCAAGTGAGCTGCGCTTAACGGCCATCTTGCCTTTACATAACTAACGTTAGGAAGATAACCGTCGCAATTTGACGCTGATTAAATTTGAAACTCTTATTAACGTCAGGACCTCTCCAACGATACCACAACCACGTCTCTACACATTCTGGTCCAAAATTATATTTTTTCAAGAGTTTGCAACGCTGACAACGGGGTGCTAGAAGAAGACACAGAAAGTGTATGTCTATTGTGTTGCATTATCCGTATGCCAAGTTTTGTTCTGCTACGCCTAACGTAATGGATCCAATATTTTAAAAATAATAATTTTATTTAAGTTAGCAACACTGACAAGTTGCGTGGTTGGTGACGTAGACGCCTACAGGACTCTTCTATTGTGTCGACTAATGTTTAAGTCAAGCGAAGTATACCAGAGTGGAAGCATTTCAAGAAATTAAATTATTAAAAAATAGGTATTCAACACTGAACCTCTGCACCAGTCAATACATTTCGGTGGCTCTTAGCTAGTCTAGTCTATACTTTTCTAACAACACCTCAACCACTTCTCTTTACCTTGCGGTTTCTCAGATTTAATTAGCGGACCGACCGACTGACAGACGGACTGTGAGCTGGATTTTTAGGCTCCCTTTTCTATAGCTTTGCACTAACGATTGACACCATTAAGATCTCC
>JAGDQP010054136.1:0-13405 GCA_022664845.1 Lepisma saccharinum
CAGGGCAAAATCCTGTGTTGGTCGAACGCCGTGTTGGTTCAACGCCGTGTTGGTCTAACGCCGGTGCAACACTTCGTAGTACCGGCGTTGAACCAACACGGCGTTCGACCAACACAGGATTTTGCCCTGGGGTGTTGGTCGTACGCCGGTTCCTGCTGCTTGAGAGGCTGTTGGTCGTACGAAGTGTTGGTCCAACGCCGCATCCCCCTTCCGCATGGTCACATTAGCATATTTACCAAATTTCAATGTAATACGTTGATTACAGCCCGCGCTGGACCGCCGTGAATAGCGGCACTTTAATTGTAACCACCTGGTATTTCAGAGTAAGAACGTAAGAACTAATGAATTATCGTAGACCATTATCTTGAAGATATTTGACGTCTTGTAATGTATTTTTACATCAACCAATAATAAATAACTCGATGCGAAATATGACATCTTGCTGAAGAATTAAGCTTACACGCAACAATGCAAATAGATCGAAACTATTTTAAACAACAGCCTAGCGTTTCGTTTCGTTATTTGATCCTCAGAGTTTCTTTTTTAAAAAAATCTAATGAGGGAAACGCAACCGCCTAGCGATTACATTTGTTCTAGAAAGAATCACAGTGGCCAAACACATTATATCTAAAACACATACACTCTTCTTTCCAATGTTTCAACATTTTACAATTATAATTTTTTTTAACTACTTCACGAATTTATATAGGTTAGAAAATTCAGGTTACACGTTTTATTTTTCATTATATGCTATGCAAACACCAAAACGAAAACAATTCGAGCAGTGACTTATACATCATTATGATTTTCCTGAGGTCATTCACTTGTCAAAAATAAACAAACAATCTTCACAGCTGTAACCCAGGATCAATCAGCCAAACCAGTTTTGAATTCAAGCCTATATGCATGACTTTACATCAGAAACATTCTTCGTAACATACAAGGACTAGTAAAATGTGTCACTCAGAAGATGGCCCTCTAGTGTAGTGGTTACAACGAGAGACAAAAAACAAATCTGAAGATTCTAGGTTGGAATCCCATTGAAGACAGTTATTTTTTTTCCGCCACAGGTTCGATGTTTGCTAACCTTTTTTTTTTTTTTTTTTTGACAAGACAGGTTTCTAGCAAGTTTGATCGAAACCTACGATAAGTTACGGTTTGACGTGACAGGTGTCACAGATCAAAAGATTGTAGTAAGTTTGCAGAGTTGCAATGTCAGACTTGCTGCAAACCTGACACCTGAAACTTCTTGTAAGTTTATTGGTTTATTGTGCTTTCAAGGTCATACTTTAGAGTAGGACTATACGATCTGTTTATATACTGATCGGTCGATATATTGAAATATCGAGTAAATTCCATAATTGATATATCGGATATCGATATTACAAGAATATTTGGATACGATAGCTGTTAGGTTCCCAACGACTTTTTGATATGAACAATTTCCAGTTACTATGACTACTTCAATGTTACTTTTAATGTATTTAATGATTTTAATTTAAATATAAGGTAACAAACTGTCCGTCCCTGTAGTCACCTACTCAACTGATATATTGCCCTTAACGTAAGAGCGCACCTTAGAACCTAAAAACGCATGCAAAATACATTGTTTTCTTATTCAAGATGCTATCTTGTATGTTCTAAAAGGTAACTGCTCCATGGTTTGTTCATTCTTAGAAATTAATAAAGGAAAACAAGTAAAATGCTCCAGAAACTAATTGTTGACTACCATCAGTCTACAAGGGTGGCGTGCGGTTTGTGACCGTGCGGCCGAAATACAGGTGACTCTGAGTTTTGCGGCCCTGAATACTGATTCATAATGAAAAATACCAAAATTGATAAGTACAGTAATACTTTCGTGTCTTTTAACGCATTTAAGAGGTTGCATATTTCTGTTTAGTTCAAATTAAGTTAGGTTACCTGTTTCATTTTGTGAGCAAGCTACTACAGTTTGAGACGCACAGAAATTCGTGAACGGCGCATGGAGGATGTGGAGGTAGTGATATATTCTGGACCCACGATACGAAGTGAGGTGGGGTGGTCAGCCCCACGGTTGACCACCTTTACCTCCCAAGGTACCCAGGAACACTAAGGACACTCTGGTACTAAATCTGATAGAAAGATGAGTGCACCTCAGGGCGCCAGTCATGGGAACATTGCGAGAAAATCTCCAGAATTTGAGTCCGATCCGCAGTCAGACGTGCTACCGCCTGAGCCACGGCTACATCCAGTTCATTGCTTTCTCAATTTCACATACACATTGATGTGGTAAGCCAACTTCGTACAGAACGTAATATAAAACCACGCGAATGTTTCTCACAGATACGAATTAATACCAAGAGAGCGAAGACGGGCTAGTTAAAGTCAGGTTAGATCCTCCGTCTGTGATTTTGCCTATTTTTAGTATTTTATACGTTTATTGCTCGTTCGACATGTGTTTGGAAATTCGACATACGTTACTTCCTTTTGGAGAATTTTTGAAAACTGTTTCCCGGAATAGTAAAATGTCACCTTAGGTTAGCTTTTCAGAACCTCAGACTTCCAAGGGACCGAGCGATGTTGCTGAATACACAGTTAAGATGTAATATCATTAATAAACTTAACTGTTCAAGACGTCGCAGCCTCTAAAATAAGTAGATGAATCGCAAAACTCACGATTCATTTCACTGGGGTCGCAAAGCGCACGATATTCTGTACGGTCGCAAAACGCAAGGACTCTCTAGAGTTGCCCAGATTCTTTGTCTTTTGTTGTTTACTTTCTATTTTTTTTTCTTTTTCATCTTTTATATTAGTTTTGAAAATCAAAGTAATTAATATGTGAGCCTTAAAAGTTTATAGCTGATGAAATAGGCTAATATAGACTTATGTATATGTTCATATACTTATAAAATAATGAAATGAAATAGGAAAGGTTATAATATCTCACATAATAATCTTGATCTGAATCAAAAGTGAATCAAGCTTCATTTGAGAAGTATGATAACTTAATGCAAGCTTACCAGATCAAGCCAGAAAGGTACAAACAATGATGAATCAAGCAGTTTACAAGAATGAAGGTTGAAATAGGTTCGACTGGAGAAGAATGATAAGCAGGTTTAATGCAGGATTAAAGCATTCGCACTTGATGCATGAAGATTGTTTCATGAAATACATTAGTAACTTGGCATCAAGGTTACTTCAGGGCTGAGTCATGCTTGAAGCCACGTTGTTTCGTGTTTGTATTGAGTACGATTGACACCAACACTGAGAGAAATTTACTGTTTTAATAAACATAGTTCTAGAAAAATATTATCTTGATTATAGAAGAGTGGTCGAATTCTGCGCCATTAAGAGAGAGAACGTGATATCTTGGTTTATTGAATTCGAAAATAATTTATTTTCCTTAAATTCATTGTCTACTATTTAAGGTATAAATTGACTGTATTCTTGGACTGAAATGTATTCACGGCAATTTATGGTAAATGAGAAACCAAAGCTCTACGTCTGCGCAGTATTACCCGACCAGAAGATAATATATATATATACCCTTAATATTTTAACTGAACAAATATCGTATACATATTTCAGGATAATACTAGGTAAGGGAAAGCAGATCAAGTTTATTTATTTACTTTTTCATCATGGAAGAAAAAAACTTTTCAGTTGTTATTGCCCTTGTATTCTGAAATATAAGATACAGATAAACTTCCTTACACAAAAGTCGGTATGTATATATCATATTCAGCCGTTTTCTATCCACTGCTGGATGAAGGCCTCCCTCTTTTCTCTCCACATATCTCGGTCTGATGCTATCCGCATTAATGTAGCTCCTGAAAAACGTTTGATTTCATCTACCCATCTTGCACTTGGACGTTGTCTCTGTTGTTTCTTTTCTCTATGAATCCAATATAGTACGTTCGTTGTCCATCTTCCATCTGTTCGTCTAGCTATGTGACCGGCCCACTTCATCTTCTTCGCAGTCTTGATTACATCCCCATACCTTTATGTGCGCGAATCCATTCATTTGTCTTCATGTCCCTTCTGGTTATTCCTAGCATGCATCTCTCCATTGCTCTTTGTGTGACTCTCAATCTTTGAGTCGTTTGCGCTATCAATGTCCAAGTTTCACAGCCGTACATCATCACAGGTAAGACACATTGTTTATAAACTTTACGCTTGAGACACATTGGTAGTATGCTTTTGAAAATAGTGTAGTCTTCCAAACGAACTCCACGTCATTTTACATCTTCTATTTATTTCATGAGCAAACTTGGCATTCGATGTTTTGAGCTGGCCTAGGTAAACATGCTCATCAACTATGCCTATGGCCTCTCCGTTAACCTTTATTTACTTCTTTGTAGCATGTTGATTATATATTACTTTTGTTTTACTTAAATTCATTTTAAATCCTATTTTCAAGCTCTCATTACTCAGTTCTTCCATTCTGGTTTGTAGTTCTTCTGCACTTGAAGCAAACAGGACTATATCATCGGCGAATAGTAGGTGTTGAAGATATTCGCCATTAATTTTAATTCCAACTTCATCCCAGTTTAAATTTTGGAACGCTCTCTCCAGAACAGTTTTGAAGAAATTGAATCTCCTTGCCTTACCCCTTTTCCAACTTTAATTTTTTTCACTTTCTTGATGCAGTCTAATGACAGATGTGGCAGTCGAGTAAATGTTTCGCAGTAACTTGATGTATGCACTTTCGATACCTTGATGTTCAAGTGATTTAAGTACTGCTGACAAGGAGACCGAATCGAAAGCCTTTTCAAAATCTATGAATCCCAAACATAGTGGAAGTTCATATTCATTAGTTGTTTTCATAACTTCATTCATTTGCATGTGGTCCCTTGTGCTAAATCCACGACGAAATCCGGCTTGTTCCCTTCCCTGGTTAAAATCCAAGCCCCGTTCAATACGATTCAAAATAACTTTGGTGAACATTTTGTATAGGACTGACAGTAAACTAATTGGTCTGTAGTTTTCGACGCGTTCTTTGTCCCCTTTCTTGTAGAACAAAATAATAACAGCATTATTCCAACTTGAGGGTATAATGCTGTTATGCCTTCCTCAGGCACATTGAGAATAATTTAGCAAGTTCCTGTTTCATTTTTTCACCTCCCCATTTAAACATCTCTGCTGTGAGTCCATCTTCTCCTGGCGACTTTCCGCTCTTCATCCCTCGAAGTATTTTATCCCACTTTTTTCATTACGTCTGGGACATCTACATCATTTTCTTCTGAGTCTTCATTTCCTAGCTCTTCTTCGGAGTAGTACAATTCTCTGTAGAAATTTTCAAATATTTTTTTTTATAATTTCCTCCTTATTTCGTGTACGGTCCTGTCTGCTCTCTTAACTGCAATTATTTGCTTTTTCCCTATCATGAGCTGCTGTTTGGTTTTCTTTTTTCGCGAGAATTTATTTTCCACATAGGAGTTTAGTTTTCAGAGGCTAATCACCGGAAGTATTATTATTATTCACTGTTAGAGGTGGACATTTTTTATCACAACTAACTTTTCGTATTGTATGCGATTTGCAATCGGTCAAACGTTTACGAGCATAATATTCATGCATGAAAACGTTTGTTTTACTGCGTTTTAAACATTTAATATACTTTCGAAACAATATATATAACTGAAATTAGTTGTAAATAATAAAACTGTATGAAAACAATGTAAAATTCTTTAAAAGTAAACATAACTCAAAAAATTATTTCACGTCGAAAAGTTCAAATGTTTTCGCTGCCATCTATTGGGCACTAAATATATACGTAATTGGTTAGTTTCAAATAATACTTAGTAAAATGATTTTTTTAAGCTCCTTACAAGCCTAAACTCAATAAAACTACTTTCCCGGTGAAAACCTAAACGCGCTCAAATTAGTAATCAGATAAATATATTTACACATGCACATGCTTTGTATAATACAGGTTAATTAGCATGAATAAACTGCCCAGATATCGGAAACTTGCTCATAGTTGAAATCGTAGAGTAAATGTAGCATTTCTAACTAGTGACGTCATTTCAGTTTATACTTGCGGGGAACAAGATCATTTAGGAAAGAATTTATATATCACGTGGCGCATCCTACCTATTTCCAAGCGTAATTTTAACTTCATACTCTGCATATACGTAATCAGTGATTCCGTCATACCTTTCAGTGGAGTGTCATCCCCCATATCCTCGAAAGCACTTCTAATGTTTAAAAAATACGGTCAAAAATCAATTGAAATCGTGCAATATTCCACTTACACCCTCCCAATTTTGAATTTACGCCCCCCAAAATGAAAATCTTGACGGAATCCCTGCACGTAATCCACATGCATTGCTTTGCTATTAATATGAGAGCTAAAACCAAGTGACACTTATATTTAACATGAAAAATAAGGAAATCTTAATTGTTAAGTTTTTGTAAAGTGTTATTTACAGCAGGTGACAAACTCTGACGTACCAAATGGCTACGTCTTTGTTTCATTTTAGCATTCATTAACAAGATCGTCGATAAAAAAAATTCGTAACCTCTTGCCGCTCCACAGCCAAATCTTCAACAAAGCGAATCCATCATCGGAAATTCATGACCGAAATTAGATTTTCAGTCTTTTTAGAAAAGAAAAAATAATTCGTTAAAGGCAGTGGTGATCCGTACTGACAAGTAGCTGATTAAAGCAGCCTTCTATACTGTGGATGTATATTGAGCTCAGTGTCTTGAGGTGGACGCCACTGAACAATACGGATTCAAGTCCGGCTAGAGACAGAAATCGTACATTTGCTGATACTGAAGCAGGCTAGTTATGGAAGAGGCTCAGTTAATAAGTTACCATCGAAATAAGAAAACAAGCTTAGAGTCTTGTTGTGGGCAACAGAAACTGCACAAGAAAACCAACCAACTGACGAAATTCTGCATAATGTCACAGACAAAGTAGTGGCAAACCTCTTGTAATGATCCCTCAACTTGAATAAAAATTGGAACTGCATATCGAAATGTGCAAGAAAGAAAAACTAATTCTACAATTGAACCCACGAAAATGAGGAAACTAGAACAAACACAATAGCACTGGACTTTATCTAAACAAAACAAAATTTTGAACTCTCACGGAGAGGGAACACAAAACTTATGAACAAAAATTTAAAAACAAAGGTCACCGCATCTTTTCAGAGAAACCAGAACTTGTTAGAAAAACGAAATCGTTAGACAAGCGTTAGACATCGAGAGAGAAATATAAGAATGGATAGGATTAAAATTGACTCGAGAGGATCTACCGGTTAGGGAGTGCACTGCCAGTATTGATAAAAAAAAAAAAAATGACTACTTGCTATATTAGAACAAAAAGTGACAATACTCGCCATCTTTTATTTCGCCTACAAGAAAACTGAAAAAAAAAAGCATATCTGCGGATGGCTTCATGTATTCCCTCAACCTTTTAACCTACTTTTTTACACCTGAGGAAGCCAATGCATCTATTGCCAAAACTTGTTGTGTTTAATCACCATTCTTTCAGTCGATACGTTGCCAGCAAGGATGTTGTACAGTCACGGAAATATGTACTGCGGGAATTTAATAGTTATTTAGTCGATAGTCTAGCATTGAGATCCTATTTACCTTACTAGGTAGACACCCTTTAGACTAAGTCTGCCACATATGTTCCTCAGACATGTCACGGCTTAATTATAACTGCATATCTGGCCGATAAATATATTTAAATAAAAAGCTAAAGGTTAGTTTTTTATTCAACTCCCGCAGTACATATTTCCATGACTGTACGATGTTGTAGTTAAGCGTATGACTGAAATTACCTGATATTAATGCTGATGTATATGTTTTACTTTAGGACTTACTCATCATTTTGTCACCCTGGTGTGAAACTAGATAAGGGCAAAGTGATGGAGTTAAATCACGATCTTCCATCGGTGAGATGGATAGATATTTAATTGAAAGCATTTATTATTTAACTATGAACTGTTGAGTTTACCTTCGTCTTTTAACCATTATAAGCATATTTTTATCTTACAGGGGGCATTTTTTCGTCCGTTTTCATGAGTTGTGTATTGTTGCTGTAAATTTCCTAAACTTGTGGTTCAAAACTGAATTATAAGTTTACACTTCTAAGGCGATTAAGAGATCGAAATAAATTTCCTGGCCAGCATATATTTATGTATGCAGTTCTGAAATTTTATTTTTATTATTTTTCACTATTCACTTCTATTTCCTCGTAATAGTCTATGAATAAATTCCATCTATAGCCTTTGTACATAACTATACCTTATGACTACAAATTATCAAAACTTAGTAATTACGATACAAAATTATCCAAATTAATATACATTATTATTATCATTATTAATAATGCACTTATAAATTTTACAAAATATTGGCTTCGTTTGATAAAATAGATAGCGAAAAGGAAGGTAGGGACCTTTATCTGCAATATTGTACCTATCCCGATATTGAAATAGTGAAGAATTACAACAGCTTCATTCCTAACTTACAACCATAGCGTTTCCAACTTTCAAATATCCTCAAGAAAATATTAGTTGATTACTTTAACTTCTAAACCAATATTTTCACTCACAAGTGAACCTATCTATGATTCAGTGCTTTTCTTCGACCAAACTTGGCAGATAAGTAAGGGTACATCAGGAAACCACCTGAAAGCATGATTAAAAGTACTTTCGTCCACAAAGACGGGAGCAGTGGCCAAAAGTTTGATTAAAAAACAATAAGTGCTTATGTAGTGTGTGATCCAAGACTGAAAACATATCGATATTTATTTGTGAAACGCGCCATTAGTAATGACTGGGCACCAACTATCCACTACTGATTAGTATGCATTATATTTTCATTTCTTGCACTCTTTACAAAAGAATAGAGTATTTAGAGACTTTCGAATCAACAAAGCATATCAATATTATAGCTCGTTATATCTTTCAAAAATAAATGTGTGGCAAAACTGACTTTACCAATGTATTTCTTTTAAAATTCTAGCCCAGACTGATATATTACGTGGCACACTTATCATTTAAAAAAAAAAAATCGAGCAAAATTCAAGATGGCGGCCATGACGAAGTTACCATCTAACTAATACTTCATTCCGCGAAATATCCATCGATTAATATGTATTTGTTTTCTATTTCTCAAGCGTTTTACTAATAAATGTGTTTTCAGACTTGGATTACACTCTATTAGTACTTATTTTTTTTAATAAAGTTTTCGCCACGGCGTCTATCTTTAAGGACGAAAGCACTTTTACACCAATAACTCCACAAATAAATAATATAATCATGTCTCCCAGAAATTAACTAGCAATAAAAGTAAAATGTTTTCCCTACTACCGAACCAAAATTATCCCTACTATACCTTTAATAAGAACTATTTATTTCGCTAATTCGAACAAACAAATTTTATGATGCTACTAGCACATATCACATTTAATACAAATATATTTTATACAACGTTGTATTCTTCTCTATCGTGGTAAGCATTGCACGATATACTACAGTAGCAATCTGCTTCTTGGGGGGCCCCGACTATGAATAATAATAGTACTTCCGGTGAATAGTGTGTGAAAACTAAACTCCTATGTGGAAAATAGATTCTCGCTCTTTCTTCAGGCTCTTGTTCTCCTCGATTGTATTTCTAACAAGATTTTCGTTGTATCTTTGTGCTTCCTCTCTTATTTTCTTCCTTACAATTTTATTTAGTTCTATGTACTCAATCCTCTTTATGTGATTTTCCTCTTCTTTCATTTCCCTCCGTTTCTTCGTCAAGAATTTAGTTTCTTCTGAGATTTTGCTCTCTTTTCTCTTTTTGATGTCTGCTATTTCCTTGGCTGTCTCTTATTATCTCAGTCAGTATTTTATTTCTGCTATTGATGCAGTGGCGGCCTGTGGTTGTCTCCACTTAGTGTTTCATGCACTCAGGCCCGCCGCTAGCCACAAAGAGTAGGGGGTCAAGAGAAATTACGGAAGGGCTTGCTTGGGCTTACGAAACATACATAAAATTAAATATACTGTATGTATTGGGGCAAGGAAAATTTACAGGGACTCAGCCCACCCCCTGGCTGCGGGACTGGACTTTGAGTATGTGAGAGAGAGGATTGGGTAATTAATCAGTCACAATCAATCAACGTGGAGTGTGATTATGTAACATAGACACAAAAGAAGAAGTGACCAGATTTTCAAATAAAGGGACGTTAAATCAATTAGTTACGATTTTGAGAAAACTTAGAAAAATGTCGTAGCTAAAATATTGAGAATAGAATTTAATAGTTTGTCACAATTTCTCGTGACTAGAAATTTGTGTGACTGTTATTGGTATTGTTAATATCAGTTTTAGAAATTTTGAAGATTCAGTAAACGTTTTCTCCAAGCTATTTTGAACGATAAAGTCGAACAGGCCCACAGCTTCTGACATTGATCGAAATTCTTCTGCCGAGTGATTGAAGACAGTTCGTGAAGACGAGATTGACTTTGTCAAGAAATGTGTAAATTGAACATAATTTCTCCACAGTTTGTTTGGGAAATTCCAAAAGTAGCTCGGAAATTTCTCTGGAGTAAACAGCGTGGCTGCCATAACGTGCCATGTGAATGTAAGGATTTTGCTTCGCAAGTAATCACCACGTACTTCCTTTGCTTCCCTTACCCATTCCACTCTTTCTCCTTTTCGAAACCGTGTTTGTATTTTCCGTTGTTTCACTCGAATCATCAAGCTGGTCTTTAATATGCCTAGTATTTGTTTCAAAGCAAAGTGGAAAATAATCTTTTGTGCCAAGGAAGGGTCAGTTTTTCGATTTTGAAGTTGATTAAACAAAATTTCCACAAGAAGCATTATTTTACTTTAAAAAAAGCCAGAAATAAAAATGACTGCTAATAAGTGTTTTCTTGAGTACTTCAGGGTTATGGATTATGTTTGAATTTTTCTCTTCCTCCATCTTCACTATCTTATTCATGCATTAAATAAAATCCTCGTTATATTCAAAGTCAGTATTTACGCTTCTGGACAGGAAGTTTCAATAAGAGGGTTCCCCCCCCCCCCCCACACACACACACTTTTAACATTGTTCAAAATATTTCTAAAACTAAGAGCACTATAAAAATGTAAATTCATAGCGCACTAGACTTCAATTAAATAATGACACCATAATCTTTGAAAACGTATCACTCATTAATAGACAAGATCTCGAGATCGCAGTCCATTATATTTCATGTTAATTTGTAAGCTCTAATGGGCTATGAACTTACATTTTTAATAGTGCTATTAGTTTTTAAATATTTAAAATGGGGTGGGGTGGACTGGGGACTACGGGATAAAAGTACACACGTCTTGCAAATTTGAGAAAAAAATATTACATTTCTATTTATAAAAGCAGGTTTCCTCATAAATAGATTCACTTGATGAGCGTAACAATGTATATACACAGCATCTGAAATAGGAGAATAAAATGACATAGCTTTACAAGTATGATTTCGCGATTAAAGTGACATGAGTCGCCCCCAATCACCTCTGTTTAAAAGTGATATTGGACTGACTGCTGATGCTGCCAAAAATTTCATGAATATATGAAGACAGGAAGAGGAGAGGATACTTAATCTCGTTTGTCCACTTTTAGTCTAAACAAATATGGACCAAATTTTCAGTTCTAACTCAGCTTCTTACGCTTGATATCGCTGTGTGGCCCGGTTTTTCATCCATGTCTTAATTCTTGCAAAGAAAAGTAAATATTATTTGCAGTATTTTCTATTAAATACAGAGTACGGTATACTATTATACGAATAACTCAGGATTTTAAACTTAAATATAAAACGGGGCGCACACCGATAAAAAGCGTATAAACTTGAGTTAGAACTGAAAGTTTGGTCCACATTGGATTAGACTGAAGGTGGGCATACGAGCTTAAATATTTGTTCTGGCGTGTATCTTCCGACACTAAGGAGTCACTCCAATATCCAGAAAGTCGAGCGCCAGATTCAGCATTCTGTGGTAACTTCCCTGTTGAAAACATGAAGGAACATATACACGCTCGCACACACACACTCACACACACCACACACACACACACACACACACATATATATATATATATATATATATATATATATATATATATATATAGATGCTTATCAGAATAATGGAAACACCTGTAGTTGGCAACACGTCAGATGTATGGGTTGGCAGTGGTGTCGTGGCGACCGCAGCGCCGAACTGCTGGTGGTGGTGTGTTAGGTCGGTCTCCATACTACGTCAGGCGTCGTGGAACAGGAGTGTGCAGTGGCTGCAGCAGACGGAGGTAGTGTAAAATGGGAAACCTCTCGGAGTTTCAAAGAGGGCAAATTGTTGGTGCGCGGTTATGTGGAGTGAGTGTAACGGCAGTGGCTAGTGTGTTAGGTGTGTCGCCAGGGACAGTGTCGAAGGTGATGACGGCCTACACAACACACGGGAAAACCACATCGGGGAAGCGGAACAGTGGGCGGAAGAAAAGCATCAGTGACAGGGCACGCCGGGTATTAAAGCGCATTGTCACGCGGAACCGTCGTGCCACTGCGGCGCAAGTGACGGAGGAACTCAATCAGCACCTCCCCCAACCTGTTTCGACAATCACAGTCCGCCGCGAATTACATGACATGAACTTACGGGGTCGTGTTGCACGGGCCAAACCTCTCATCAGGGACCAGAACGCTTTAGCACGCCGCAAATGGTGCCGCGACCATGCAACTTGGACCGTTGACGACTGGAAACGTGTGGTATGGCCGGATGAGTCACCATTCACCCTATTCCAAACCACGGGCCGTGTTTATGTGTGGAGAACGCCCAAAGAAGCGTATGATCTGCAGTGTCTCCGCCCAACTGTGAAACATGGCGGCGGCACGGTGATGCTGTGGGCCGCAATATCATGGTTTTCATTGGGTCCTGTGGTCACACTTCGCGGACGCATCACTGCCAACGAATATGTCGCAATTTTAGGAGACCACTTGCATCCTATGGTCCGGATGTTGTTCCCGGACAATGACGCCATATTCCAGGATGATAATGCACCCATTCACACAGCTGGAGTTGTTGCAGCGTGGTTTGAGGAACATCGGGATGAAGTTCAACACCTCCCCTGGCCCGCCCAATCCCCAGATCTCAACATAATTGAACATCTGTGGTCCATCTTGGAAACACGACTCCGGCGACGATTTCCACCTCCATCCTCTCTCACAGAACTGGCCGATGCCCTGCACGAGGAATGGTGTAATATTCCACTTGCTACCATTCACGACCTCTATGCCTCCATCCCACGTCGCATCAAGGCTGTTCTGAAGGCGAAAGGTGGCCCGACACCATATTAATCTGGTAAGTTGCACTTTCGTTCAGGTGTTTCCATTATTCTGATAAGCATCTGTATATATATATATATATATATATATATATATATATATATATATAT
>JAGDQP010054137.1:0-13405 GCA_022664845.1 Lepisma saccharinum
TGAAACTACAAAATTTTAACGTATTAAAATGACCTTCTAAACTACACACCCACTTTCATAATATTTATAGACAAAAAATATACTTACCTAGGTTACGCACACGTCTTTGTAAAAGATGGTGATCTCAATGACAGTATAGTAGAAAAACACTGGTTGCAAAGCACTGGTGAATATTTTTACGAGTTGTACGTTCATATCATTTTTTGACAGTGGCTTAACAAATTTGTAGGGTCATTAAAGTATAGGTATGCTATTCTCGTAATACACGATGTTGAGAAAGCTATGTTATTAGTTCGGTCTCTGTGTAGATCACCCCAGCATTTCCTTCAGAGAAGCCGCTTTGGGGCTACTTCTCATCTCTCCGGAAGGATATGAGGCTGATTTGATTTTGATTTTGGAACAACATATTACCTATCTCCTACTATTTACACTGTTACGCTTCTGGTGTGTAAAGAAAATTAATAATCTCAAGAATTTTGAAAGCTAGATGTAGCTTCTAGGAAAGATGAGTGGCCACAAATATTTGTGTAATTTCCTCCCATGTATTTCTTTATTGTCTTATAATATGAACTGTCACTGTAGTAAATATTTCAACGATTCTATGAATAATTTCACCCTAAGAATAGTTTTTAAACTGGGGAACAAAAGTAGTGACAAAATGTACAAATTTATGAAAAACTACAGTTAATTTTGTCTAAAATCTTTACTTCAAACAAAAAGCCACCGGTGATATTGCACACACTTGTCTCCTTTCTATACGAAAAAGCTTACTGGATTTACACTAAAAATCTTAAATAAAAATATCTATGAATATTGTCAGGTTTCCAGATTACCTAACTTTTTGTCAGTAAAACTCATCGGGTCGATGTAATAATTTCTTCGTCTAGCAACGTGCTACGCCTGCAATAGGAGAAATGCATAAACAACCTTGACTCATACTGCAAGACAAAGATGCACAAAGTAAACTTCCCCTTAGCTACTTTCTTACAGATGAAGTGAAATGTGACCACTCAACTCCACTTTCATTGAGGAAGTAGATTTGTGCAGCCCGAGTAAGCATATTTTACCCATTTGTTTACCTCTCTTTTCTATCATCGAGCTTAATATTTTAAAACCAAACTTATTTTCTGTCTTCACATGGGAACACGTATAGCGTCTCCCTTGTTTGGTTTCATTACGTTATGTAATGTAACGGAGGGTAACAACCCAGTAGAAACTCGTTTGGTGGTCATTACAGTCCTTGTGTTATTAATTCTACTCTTTAAAGACTTCCATCAATCTCCTCACTGATTTACACTGAACCTGCATGTGTAAATGTTTACAATGTTCTTTCTATTGAAGTTAACATGTTTACACAATGGTAATGAGATCTCTGCTTAACAATTTGTTATGATAGCTTGACATCCATGCAAACTCCTTTTCTAAGCTTGATGCCAAGCGGACAAGCCCACAGAATCCCACTGGATGTTGAAAATATCCCCAAGTACACATGAGTCTTGGAGTTAAAGGGCAAACTCTCAAAGTAACCGCCTGGATTAATCTAAGGTATACGTGCTTCTATGTGTTTGTTTATTTGCCTTTGCATAAGTGAAGTTATGAGCGGGAAAGAGAGAGACGCCGCTGATTGAACAATTGGAGTTCGTGCTACAGGGCACGTTTTCTGTGTGCTTATGGAAAGTAAACAGCTTGTATTTTCCTGAATTTGAAAGAAACTGAGAAGGAGAATAAAAGCACCAAATTAGTTCGTTCAAAGTGCAGCAGCTCAACAAACACGAATATTAAAAGTAAACGTACGCCCCCAAGTTCCCATCTCCAATTTATCTTTAATCACAAACTATTTCAATCAGTTTCTGATTAGGTTCTATTTGGTGTTTTTCTTCTCATCGGTTATGTAATGAATTTTTCAAATAAAAGTGGGAGAGGGGAAAGAAAACAACAATGAAACAAGCTGTGCAAAACAAGATGGTGTGTTCCTGTCATGTCTGAAGGCATCTAAGACATGAAATCTACTGTAATGCATCGACCTGTTCAGAAATAACCTTATACAATAGTTTTAAGAAAAGGTTTAAGACAAAGTGAATCTAGCCACTGTCAAACTGCAGAACAGAATGGTTAGAAGTCTTGTCATGAGAAATCAGAGGAAAAGCAGTTCTCACTTTCGGTTTAAGTTCAGTTCGTTAAGAAGAAATTTAACTCTACCAATGTACTGAACATTTTGCTAGAAAGTTTGTTACCACATGGACTAACAACGAAGAGTGTAGATGTTATGACATGATTCACATATATTCTTTGGCACTGCACGATTGCAGAAGATATTGCTCAACTAAAAATTCTCCGCCTGTAGTGGAGTGCATGGGCATAGTAACCAGCAGTGAGGAGCTAGAAAAGTGTTGAGGCGACAGGAACAATCTATATACACAGATAATTGGCCGTGCTGTGGTGCTGGGAGATCCGGATTCGAATCCCAGTGACGGTGGCTGTCAATTTTCCTGTGTTAATTTCAACAAAGAATGTAATTTTAAAGAAGAAGGAAAAAGGGAAGCATTAAATTCTAATCAAGGTTTTCCTGATTATATTTCAAATCGTTTCAATAAAAATAAGTGACCACCTCTAATATAGATCTGATTTTTTATGTGTTTATTGTACTAAATTAAATGGATCCATGTTGCTTGTTGGCAGTTATTACCATAAAGTCTACATTCAACAGATTCACGCTACACTGTCAGCTACAAATTAGCAATTAAAACACTAAGCATAAAAATAACATGCTATATTGCTCCCAGTATTTCTGACGTCAATAACTAACAGTAAGAGTAAGACTAGGATGTACTGTAAAGCAACAAGGAAAAGCAGAACACTTGCCGGGTAAAACATACTATATATTCCAAACTGGGAATCAGAGATCGGACAAATTTATATCCCAAGAGTAGGATCAATACGCAAAATGCATCTATGATTCACTCACTGTCGTTACTCGAAGGAGCGAATATTTAATGACAACTTATTTTAAAATGTTGTGACTGAGGATGAGTATTTCAGCTATCATGTGCTACTCGTGGTCAGCTATCAACAAAATCACCGTACTTGGTTGCAACTTGCAAGTATATGTACTTACAAGTAAATACCATGTACAACGCTCCATTCCACCTAGAATGACGCGGCTTGGTAAACCTGTACAGGAAACTGTACACTAACAACTAACAGCATTACCTGTAACTATAACTTGGATAGGCGCATTATACGAATTCCTGTTATTTTTGGGGTCCCCGCGTATGCACACGACCTCTCATGTTGTAGTTGATTCTCCTGAGAGAATGCATGTGCAAAGAATATAGTTCATATCTTAATGTTTCTGAATTTGAAAAACTTTCAAAGAAATGACTATTGTAATGTATGAAAGAGTCTCGTAACATCTTTGGAGAAAAAAAAACGAAAATAGCGTCACAAAGTGAAAAAAATCAACGAAAGTAATTTCTACGGGTATGAAAATAAATTTCAATCTAAACCAAATTCTCTGCGGACATCATGTGACAGCGCTCCTAGAACATGTCTGGCAGCTCATAAAATTCGGAATCCCGTAGATAAAGCAACTCCCAAATGCGCTGAAGTATTATCTCCTTTCTCTGAATTTGTGACACTAAGATATATCTGGTGCATGAACATTTTTTTCTGAATCCCTCTCCTTTGTTCAAGAATCACGAAAAATTGCCTTAATTATTTTATGACAAAGACTTCGTGCTTGCAAATGTTCATCAAATATAATCATGCCTAATAAATACTCCAGATACTTTCAACGTGGGTGTAATATGATGGTATTCAGACTAAAGAACAACGCGCTTCATAAATGAAGCCAAAAGAAGAACGAAGTATCATCAAAGCTGAGAAATAAACACACACGTGTGTTGTAATACTGTATCCATCTTACCAACTGCTTGGATTATCGCAATGTACATATTGGAGGCGGGAACTGAAACGTTTCATTTTTAATACGGTCATTTACGAAACTTCCTTTTCTAACCCATTTTTCATTTCTTAAACGTTTGTCGGAAACCCTTATTAAATTTCAATATAAATAGGCTTTTGTTGTTATAGCTAAATTTTTAAACAGAACCGAAAACGAAGTTTGGAAGGAAAATACATGATCATAATGCAATGGCCACAATGGTCTGAGCAATAGATGCCTAAAGGCCATTTGAGTTTGAATTTATTTTAAGGCTTTTAGGCATCTCAGGCTCAGGACGGGACAGGATGCCGAGGGTGGGGGAGAGGATGTTGGAAGGTAGTTGGCCAGAGCCTATTTTGTAGGTACCATCTCAGCATTTGCATGGTATGACTGAGGAAAACCCTGGAAAACCTGTCAGGATGGTCAGCCATTGGGATCGATCCCAAGACCTCCCTAAAGCTAAGCCAACGTTCTACCACTGAGTCACGCCTGATGGTCATAAATAAATTCAAAATTCAGACAACCACATAATTTTATTGCGCTAAACATCAACAAGCTTTTAGATAAATTTGTCTTTTGTGAGCACATCGATAAAAAGTGTTAAAATCATAAGTTCAACATAAACCCCAAACAATATTAATAACATCTACAAATATAGGTTACTGTCAACTTGCATTATAGAAAAGAATAATCTTCGGTTTATATGAGTACTTTCTTTGTCTGCCTGTTAGAATCGCATGTGTGAATCGTATCACACATGTTTGGTGGAGGACAGGAGAAGCGACGCTGCACTATCCAATACTATTTTCTGTTTTCATTTTACTGGCATTTTGATCCACCACCCATTATATAGTAGGATCTATCATTATAAAGTGCAACACACATCTCTAGGATAAATACAGAAAACAACTAATAATAGTCCAAGCTTCAACCTTAGTGCGGTATCTAATACATCCTAAACTTGAATGTCTTCTTAAACGCCCCTTTCGCTAGGGTAACTGGATCAATTCATAGCGTTCGATCTTTATCTACTTGCATTTGTACAATTTCAAAAATACTTAACAATATGCAGATGAGGAAGGCCGAAGGCAAGGCAAAGAATCTATATAATGCATGATTTGAAAATAATCTAATATCTGAAAGAGGAACTTCAATAAAATCTCACTTACTTGACAAAGACAGATTATAAGTTCAAAGTTCATAGTAATCCATAACAAACTGGTAAGATTTTCTTCTCCACGTACAAATATTAGTAACTGATCTGCCGGAAATCTCTACTTTTGTTGAAAGTGAAGCTATTCTATTTATGAAATATTTGGAATTTACTTGATTACAAGATACGGAAAAATACATAAGAGGACAAGTAAACTGGTATAATGGTTGTTTATTCGGATTATTGAATGAGGAACCTTGATAGCAATGTTCTTAACTAGATTTAGGTCAGCCAAGATTTAGGCAGATAATCAAATGGTCAATTTCAGTTCATAAATTGAGAAATTGTTGATTTTTCTCTTCTACAAATTATTGAAATAATACGAATCTATAAATTATATATAAAAATGTATGTATGTATATATGTGTATGTTCCAGCATAACTCTGGAATGACTGGAGAAATTTCAACGAAAGACGGTACACATATCACTTACAACCTGTAAAGAAATACTATGGGGGTAAGACACCCGCACCCTTAGGGTGGGTGGGTGAGAAAGTGGTGACGTATAAAATCAGTTAATAGATTATGATTGTCATATATATCCTTACAGGCTGAGCAACCCACACCACAACGTTGTTTGCCGGGTTGACTACTTCCAAGTGGACACAGGCATTCATTAGCAACGGCTACCTTATGTTTTCGATTCGACATTCCGCAGGGGGTATGGGGCTAAAACCTCTGGAACTCGCTCCGACGGGCAGGAAATCAGGTAGTAGAGAATAAATCACAAATTAGTTCATATTTTTTCCAGTTAGTGGAAAGAATGTATGTGGATTTACTTTTTACTTCGTGAATATGAATCCTATTGCACATTTTACAACATACAACAAGTTTACGTTGAAATGAGGAGTGGGAAGTTTAAATAATTATGCTAGTTTATTGTATCAAACTGTGTATGTGTGAAAGACACTAGCTAGTAGGTCCCTCTTAGACTGTAGTGAAGGTCGTTCCTACTCCCATTTGTTGGTCCAATGAGTTTACTCCCTAGTACTAAGGGTACGCATAGTTCACAAAACAATTAAGTCACTTTTGCAAAATGGGTAAAAATAACGAAAGTTAATTCAACTTTGAGATGAGAATTTAGTTTCTTGTATGGTCAAACAGTAGTCCCTTTATTCAGACGACAGGCAATTTCTTTTCAAACTTGAATGTTCCTGTGTTGCTTTCTCAGCTTCATGTTAAAGCCAGAATCCTTGTCCTAAAGGATTTCCTTAAACATTGAAATATTACTTTTCCACTCTCCTGTTTTCTGGGCCACTTCCTTAGGGAACACGACAGCATCTCGCCTTGAGTTTCCCCTGACTGTCGACATATCTTTCTGTAAGCAAAATGCGAGGAAATAGGTTGACGCAGCCTGCGGGAAGGAAGTAGCACCAAGGCGGGGGAAATTGTCGCCAATCAGATTTACAACTGCTTGCAACTAGCAACAAGGCGACTACAAACAAAGCAATTACCTTCACCTCAATGCCTTCGAGTTCAGAGGCGTAAGGAAGAAACTTTCTTCCTACCAACGGATTCTGATAAATTTTGCATGACAAAGAATCAAGTTGATTCCCATAATGTTTCACATTTGCGTGATAAAACTGATTTCAAAAGATTGCATGTGGGTTTCCGAACGCCCACTTGGAGAAACGTTTTTTTTATTTTCTATTTTGCTAACATGGTATTCAAGTTCTTTATCTCATCCGCTAGTAGGAATTTAGTAACACTAGTTATTCTCGAGGGCATTAATTATTAGGAACTTAGCAAAATTATCCATAAAAAATAGCTATGAGTTCAATACGAAGAGCTCGGCTTACTTCGTATGTTTCTGCAGTAAACGCCTCGAAAAATATTTTCAAACCTAAAACTATGTGGTCTAAAAAAAATAAGTATCTAATAATAGTCTGATTTTCCGCTTATAATAGAAGATTTTCTAAAAGAACTTCAGTTGAAACATTCATTTTGAACTTTGCAAATGGCGATGACAAAAGAAGGAACATGTCTTCTGAAGTTTGAAATATTATTACACTTGAAAATTTAACAAATTTATTAAATATTTTATCATGATTTATATAAACAATATTTCGTCCATTTTTCTCACTACGAGCATCCATGATATTCATGTATCAAGAAAGTAGCCATGGCGCTAACCTTAATGCAAAAATGTACATGGTGGAACACTGAATACAGAAGAATTCTCGTATCAGTTAACTGAATTTGAACCTCTAAATTATCCTGGAAGACTGACACAAACAATTTCTTTTCAACTTCGCTCGAAATATTTTAAGTTCGCGTCAACACTGACTATCAGAGAAGTAGTTGGACTCCTATAACCAAGTAATAATAAACCTGAGCATGTTATCCACTTGGCATATTCCGTAAACTACCAGCGCAAAACAGTAAGAAATGAGCTGAGTGAACTGGGATGAGTAGAAGAACTCAAACGCTAAAGATGTCCCAGTGTTCATAACTGCGTTATTAGATGCCACTTCAAGTATTTCTTCCTGAGCGGCCTAGCTCAGTTGGTAGAGTGTTGTCTTCGTATTCGTGAAGTCCTCGGTTAGATACCAGTGGTCGGCTATCCTGAATCAGGGTTTTCCCTCAGCCACACCAGACAAAAATGCCAGGATGGTAACTTCAACTTAGGTCCTGGTCAACTGCTTTCCACATCATTTTCCCCTTACTTATTGTGGTCTCAGCCACAGATGCCTAAAAGGCCATAAATCAAATTCAAAATTCAGCAGTTTCTCAAGCGATAACTACAAAGTTCAACCGCTTCAAACTGAATGTGACGTTCACCCTGAGGAAGTAGTAGGCGGACGTACATTGAGGTCCGAGATAGACTATAGCCACCAATAAATAACATGTTTCAAGAATCAGAACGAGTGGTTAATTCTATCGCAATATGGAGTGCATAAGTCCACCACATCATACATTTCGGCACAGTCGCATCTACATAATCCCCATTTCACGATAGTCAGTGGCTTCACGGGGCAGTGGAAATTAATTTAGAAATTCAGACATTTTCGCTCAGACTTATGTGAATGGGTGTGACGTCTCTCAGGTGAACAGGTTGTTGCCTGAGTTGTATTCCATGCTATGAAGAATGTTGGTGGTTGCATTATGATGTAAGATAAGCTGAAAATTATTAATTAATACGGTGTTAAAACACAATATCTCATATATTTGTCCACATTGTAAATGTGGATCGATCCAAATCAACAAAGAACTATATCGATTCGAAAAAAATATATAATTATAGCATTATTTAAAAGTACTGTGGCAAAAAAACTGCCTGTTATAGCAATGTATGTTAATCTGAGGAAAGAAATTAGTTAATTTGAATTTACTTTTTAAGACTTTTAGGCAACTTTAGCTCAGGCTGCAGAAGAAATAAGTGAATAGATGATGCTATCAGAGAACACTGTATTAGAGTCGAAGAATATATTGAAAAGCTCAATAAAAATAACTGCAACAAAACGAATCGTGACAATTATTCGAGAAAAACAGAAAAAGAGAAACACTCCTCTCGACTTTGACAGAAGCTTTTCCAACGTAGTGTACAGTGCAGTAAGACTATTTTAGAAGGTGAGTAAAGGCCATATTAAACGAAATGGCTTTCCTTGATAACCACTTCTTCTATAAGAAAGAGTTCTTCTCACAGATTCTCCAACTTTTGCCACCCACAAGCATGCGGTTATCCTTTCTTCCTGAGAAGAAACTCCCCGCGTTAGCATATTTCAAAAGACGCTATTCAGTAATGATCCATTCTACATCAAGCAACTTAATGTGCAGTAATAAAAAATGGACGAAGAGAAGGAGAGGTATAATACATGGTAGCCACTTTAAATTTTTCTTCCCTTTCTGTGTCTTTCCTTTATCATCCTCCTCTTCTTTTCAACTTCCATCCTTATCTCCATAACTTGTATTTGTTTTGGAAGAGTGCACCATCCGCTTTTAATACTTTTAGAAAGTTTGATACCACCGTAATTTCTTCGAAAGGAGTGCTTTTAAAACACAAGACAGTAGCTCACTGAAGGCGGATATATCGTTGCTGGTTGACGGAGTTTCCTTTTAAAAACGAAAAAAAAAGATAAAAGGAAAAACGACGGACTATAGAGTAGGAAAATCGCTAAAGTTTAAGCGGCTATTGTAATTATCGTTTTATGCTGACGGCTATTCGAAACACACTGTAACATTGGCTGTTAGCAACATTTTATGATATGCATGGTGCCTGCGTTCGCGGATGTTGCACCCAAGTGATTATGAACCTGAACTTTTCGTTCTATTTTGGTCGTCGCGTTTGTTAGCAGACATTCATTTGCAGCACTAGCATGATCGTTATTTGTGGAGTCAAATATGCAAGGTATTGTTGAGAGCATGGATTTTTAATAACTTTTCCGGTGAATCTGTTTCCAGTTAATGTAATATAAATGTCACCGGATCATAGTTTTAAAAATAACATACTTCAGTATAGAATTGAATTTAGTGGACTTTTTCTTTAACTTGTAAACTTAGAAAAGAGCACTCACAATGCCATGGCGAAAACTTCGAAGTTCTCACCTTCCTGATAGGAGAAAGTAGTATTAAATCCATATCAAGGTCATCGAATTTACAAACATTACAACCCAACAATATTTCTGAGTCAGTTCTAGAAAATCAAGATCTACACTTGCAATCCGATTAGACCCTTCTTCTCTAGAAGATGAGCGGAAATATGTGGCTACACACGAAGTGGACACGTATAATCAAGCCACATATTTCACTTCCTGGAGCTTATGTTGTTGTATTAGATGAAATCATGCATAAAACAGCAAGAATGAAAAATCTAAAATTTATTGCTATATTCATTTCATGTAGAAATGGCGATTGATCTTCTTTCTATTAATTTGTTTTCTATAGAGAATGATTTCGTTTTCCATGAATCGATGGATTTTCTCGATTAAGTACCATTATGTGAGGAAAGCACACAGGTCTTATTAAGCAAATGAAATGAAGTCATACATTGAAAACTACGGAAACAGATGATGTTGTAATAAGACCATTGCAGTTGACGGTATGTTTGAACAATCTCTGTTCAAAGAAGAGAAAAGAAAGAAAACGATAAACGATTTCTGCAAGCCATACGATACTTTTTTTTTGTCCGAGTTCCATCATGAATATTTACGACTTCTGTGACAGAGAAAAGTTTTGATTTTCTCACTTCGTTTCGTTTTTCGCTTATTTCCTCCCCCGTCTGTCCTTTTTCTTCCGAATATATCTGCCCACCGTATTCTTCTTCCTCCAGCTCTTCCTTTCTTTTATGTTTCTCTTCTAATTTCAACTCACGTCCTGCTCTCCACATTCTTCGATAGTCTGAAATCTTCAAGTTGTTTCTTACAGAAGCGAGATTCATGCTAGTGCTAAATAATGGGATGATGAAAGTAGGCATTCTGTGGAAAGAGCGGGAAAGAGAATTGAGAGAGGGCAGGGGGAATTTAAATCGATTTATTCCTCTCCTCTTTTTTTTTATTTTCCTTTCCACCTTCAACTTTTTATTACTTCCTTTTGTCACTCTTTTCAGCATTTTTCTTTCCTTCTCCTAGCCTTTCTCTTCCAATTGGTTTTCCTCTTCCTTTCCTCGAAGAAGCAAAATCACGTACAGAACTGACCTCTTGGTCTCAAGTAGGATTTCGAGAGTTAGTGAAAAAAAAACTTTTACACAGAAGAAACTGAATGGGACCTTTTCCTTTACCCCCTTCAGCTTCCCTAATTTTCCAATTTTCTGTAGTTTTCTTCCTGCTTGGGTGAAGCTCTGTGGTCTTAATCCAGAAGCTTTTAAGTCGACGCAAAGACTAATAACTCAGTTCCTAGAGGTTGCTGGACAAAGATCAGCCCGCTTTACCCTGCTCCTCTATTTTTTTCTTTACCATATTTTGTCGTTTCTGCAACGATCTTAAAATTCTTTTAGAGATTAAAAGAGAAAAGATTATCAGAAAGTAAAGAAAGCTCTATTTAATAATAAGTCCTGAAATTTAAAGATACTTGCTTTAAAAGTCTGCAAAGATAAGTACATTTCGTCATTTTTAAAGAACCTAGAATGCTCATTTTGTTTTTCTTTATAAACCTTACTATTCTTAACTCTGTCATCATAATGAAGTGTTTGTCAACATATAAAGTTCATGGAATGTTCGCTTCGCCGTTTTTATTACGTTTTCTTTTCTAAATTTTGTAATCCTTTTTGTAAACATGATTAGTGTTGCCCACGAGATGAGACGACACAGAACTTTCCTATCTTTCTGAGATGAGATATATATTCTGGACAAGAGATTTTCGAGACGAGAAACCTCTATCTCGTCTACCGTAGCTAGCAACACTAAACATGATTATACCAGCAAAAAATATCTACTTAATTATCTTTCTAAGTGATTATCACTACCCTCTGAACGTAAGTGCTTTCCTTTCCTACCATTGAATCATAACTTTTTATATATTGAATATGTGCACCGAGTCTGTTCTAAAACAGCTACAACATCAAAAGCACTCATTTCCTTGTGCTATTAAGGAAAGTTTCATATTGCATTGTCTACTATTAATGAAAGTTACTTTGGGTTATCTTACTGCTTAAAGGGTTGAACCCTTTCTTCGGTTATAGATTTAGGACTATTTTGTGACTAGACAGAAAAAGGTGGGGTGGCCTATGAGCTCTATTTATATGAGAAGTCCAGAAGCAAAGGAATACAATTGACATCGACGAATAAAAAAAAAAAAATGAGAGAATCTTTTATATATAGCTCGAAATGTACGTGACAGAAAACTATCATATTTTGTACCAAGAAACATTGGACCATAATGTGTCCACGTAAAAAATATGACAATTTTGTGTCACATAAAATTTCGGGTTATATATAAAAGATTACCTCGAACTTCTTTTTATTCGTCAAAGTCACTTGCATATCCCTTGGTTTCTGGAATCGACATATCTATTCATCAATTTCTGATATAACATTTAGTTATATATTACTTTGTACAATCATAATCATGTTGGAAATGGTTTGTGTTAGGCGTAGGGGTTGATCGGAGAAACTGAACTATAGAGAAATCTAACATTGATGACAAAATTAGGATCTGCAGACCTAAGTATAATTCCACTGCGAGTGAACACGATGTCTGATAAGGCTGTTCTTGGAAGATGTTCTAGTAGTTGCAGAGTGGCGTGTTTCATGTGCAATATTTGGTCAGAAGAAAGGATATATGTTGTTGGTTGATTGAACCTTGTAGTAGATTATATTGCTGAAAATCATTGGGTATTTCCATTGAAGTTGATTCAGAACTGCAGTCTTATTTTAGTAACCAAGAACATTTTCATCGGATGTATGTTTACCCCATCTTTACTCTCCTTACAGACTTTGGTGGTTGATATCGATGTTACTCTTCCGGTGTTCCTAGGCATGGTTATCTTAATACGAGGTGTAAAGCATTGATGGTGAGTGTGAATAGGGCGGCGCGTACAGGGCGCGAATCATTCGATTGCGCAAGCTGAGTGCTGTAGTTAGTAGTAGGCACAAAGTAAATACGTATACCACCGTTTACACTACGTGGCAGCACTTACAGTTCAGGAGATGGTAGTGGCCTCTACTAGTGTTAACACAGAACTCTTTGAACAAGCCGTCGTACCTATCACAGCTGTTTCAAACCTCTGTATACATATTTACTTTGTGTAGTAGGTGAACCGTTTGGATAGACACTTACAGGAACGATAAAGCTAAAGTGTCTTCCTGTAGTACGGTGCACTTGGCTTGATCAGTTTTACATTCGTATTCTTACGAATAACCAAATCAGTACCCCGCGATACGGAAAGGAAAGAGATCCTATTAGCAACTAAGATCACAAATACAGTCGATAATCGAAATAAATCGAAATGTCTGTCATGTTGATACAAGAATTTCCTTAAAGAGGATGATACTTGAGCTTTCAAGTATTATTTGCGAGAGCTATGAGGAAATGAAACATCAACAACTCACAAAACTAATAACTTAGCATCATCAACATCTAAATATGAAGGACAAAGAGTCTGATTTCTTTCTGACAAAACCTTTTTTTTTTTGTATTAAACGGACGTCATTCCATGAAGTACAACATTTTCATCCTAGTTTTCATAAAAAAAACTGCACGTGGGTCTTGTTCACTACAACATGCTCCTGTCATCAGGATGTCTCAGTACACATATACATCAATATTGTATCGATTTAATCACGAATAAGTGTTTTCGAATGAGTTTACATTT
>JAGDQP010054138.1:0-13404 GCA_022664845.1 Lepisma saccharinum
CAGCATAAAATTTACAAAACAAGTTGTAGCGGCATTTTCTCTTAAACCTTGTTGTGGTTGGGACAGAGTGAAGATGGCCCAACCACATTATTTTCGATTTCTGGGCTAAACCGAGCGTGTACAAAATTAGCACAAAATATGCACAAAATCTCTGAGTGTTTTTTTCTTCGATAGCTTGATGTGGTTGGGCCAGAAAGATGTTGAACCAACTACTTTTTTTCTATTTCTGGGTTAAACGCAACCCTGTTTTCTCGATTTCTAAACCGAGCGTCCACGAAATATGGGATAATGTGCACAAATTAGTACAAGATATGCACTAAATCCTGAAGTGGATTTTATTCCGATAGCTTGTTGTGGCTGGGCCTGCGTGAATTTGACCAAAACACATTTTTTTTCAGTTTCAGAGGTAAACCGACCCGGCACAAAGTGTGAGATAGTGTGCACAAATTAGCACAAAATATGCACTAAATGCTGGTATGGTTTTTATTCCAACATCGTGTTGCGGTTGGGCCAGCGTAAAGTTGGCCCAATGAGATTGCATTCAATTTCAGCGCTAAACCAACCGTGCACAAAATATGAGATAGTGTGCACAAATTATAACAAAATACGCTCTAAATCCTTATGAGGTTTCTATTACCAGAGCTTGTTGTGGTTGGGCCAGCGTGATGTTGAACCAACCACATTGCTTTTTATTTCTGCGCTAAACCCAACCAAATGTTTACGATTGCTTCGTAAATCTGAGCGTGTGCAAAATATGGGGTAGTGCGCACAAATTAGTACAAAGCATGCACTAAATCCTGTAGAGAGCTTATTGTGGTTGGGCCAGTGTGATGTTGAACCAACCACTTTGTCTTTTACTTCTCTGCTAAACCCAACACTATTTTTTTCGATTTCTTGGCTAAACTGAGCGTGTAGAAAATATGGGATATTGCGCACAAATGATTGATATGCTTGATATGCTTCCGATAGGTTGATATGCTTGGGCCAGGGTGATGTTAAACTAACCGGATTGATTTTTATTTCCCGGCTAAACCAAACTTATTTTTTATATTTCTGGAGCGTGAAGTTGGCCCAACCACATTGTTTTCGATTTCTGGACTAAACATACCACCAATTCTTCTCTATTTCTGGGCTAAAGTGAGCGTGCACAAAATATGGGATAGTGCTCACAAATTAGCACAAAATGTGCACTAAATACTGCTTTGGTTTCTATTCCGATAGCTTGCTGTGGTTGGCTAGGGTAATGTTGAACAAACAACATTTATATTTGATTTCCTGGCTAAACTCAGACCAATTGTTTTCTATTTCTGTGCTAATCTGAGCGGGCACAAAATATGGGATAGTGGGCAGAAATTAGCAAAAAATATGCACAAAATCCTGGTGGGGAGTTTATTCCGATAGCTTGATGTGGTAGGCCAGCGTGATGTTGAGCCAACCACACTGTTTCCAATTTCTTGGCTAAACTGTGCGTGCACAAAATGGGATAGTGTGCACTAATTAGCACAAAATATGCACTAAATCCTGGATAAGTTTTTATTTCAATAGCTTGATGTGGCTGGGCCAGGGTGATGTTGAACCAAACAGCTTTTATCTTATGTCTGGGCTAAAGCCAACCCTTTTTTTTAATTTCTCGGTTAAACCGAGCGTGCACGAAATATGGGATCGTGTGCAAAAATTAGCATGAAATATGCACAAAATCCTTGAGTCGTTTTGACTCCGATAGCCTGTTGTGGTTGGGTCAGGGTATAGTTGGCCCAACCACATTTCTTTTTTGATTTCTGGGCTAAAACGTGCATCCACAAAATATGGGATAGTGTGAACAAATTACTACAAAATAAGAACTAAATCATGAAGTGTTTTTATTCCGATAGCATGGTGTGGTTGGTCCAAGGTGATATTGAACCAACTACGTTTTCTTATTATTGGGGCTAAAGCCAACATTAATTTTCGATCTCTAAGCTAAACGAAACGTGCACAAAATATCGGACAGTGTGCACAAATTAGCACAAAATCTGCGTTAAATGCTGGAGTGTTTTTTTATTCCGATAGCTTGATGTGGTTGGGCCAGTGTGAAGTTGGCCCAACCACACTATTTTAGTTTCCTGGGCTGAACCGAGCGTGCACAAAATATGGGCTGGTGTGCACAAATTAGCACAAAATCTTGGTATGGTTTTGGCCTTAAAAGCTTTATGTGGTTGGGCCAACTTCACGTACCGTATTTTTATAGTCTCTCTTTATTTTCTCCAGGAATTTAAAGTTTTAAATCAAAAGGTCACTCATTCATTCTTTTTGGCACAGATTTCTTTAATCGACATGTATTTCAACTTTCACCGTCTGCAAGTACTCGCACCTTGCTTGCCCCAAACCAGTCTCGTCATAACCGTCGAACCCAGTCGCCGGCCATTACAAATCAGATGTCAGCAGCTGGCATATCCCGTGTTCACACCTCGGAACCCCCTTCTTTTGTCACGGCAAAACATTTGATTTTAACCCTCCAAAGACAATCTTATGTACCCATTTCCCTGGTCAATTTTTGTAAACAAGCCAAGTTTCTTCTCTTTGAACCAAATCTGGACGTAGTACAAACCAAGAATATTCAGGTACCAACAGGTATTTTTTCTCCTGATCAGACTCATGTAATAGTTCGTAACAACAGCGACAAACAAATTAGGCTCCCCAGGTTTATGAAAATAGGGCAGCCCTTTCCGTGTGAAATGGTTGCGGCTGTAGCGTCCCAGCACCAATTCGAGACCCCCCCCCCCCGGCACACACACAGAAAAAATTTACTATACCAGAATGGATGTCACAGTTGACACCACTTCAGCGAGGCGATATTCAGAAACGTATTTCTAAATACAAATAATTTTTTGACCCTTCCCAAATTAAAATTAATCCTGGTTTATCGAAAACACAAAAACAGGAAATTCTAAATTTAGTCTTAAAATACAGCGACTGCTTCGCATTGACAGAAAAATGTACGGTCATTACACATTTTCTTGAACAAAAAATAGTCACTACAGATTCGAACCCGATATAAACCCGCCCGTTTCCCGTCCCCCTCCATCCTAGAGACGCAATGCGTGCCCAATTGAAATCTATGAAACGACAAAAAATTATAAAACGAATTGGTGATTCTAACTACAATGACCCTGTCTTTCTGGTCAGGAAACCGGACTCTTCCCTACATTTCTTATTTGATTTACACCTATTGAACAATAAGATCCATAATATTGCCTATAGCTACTCAAATATGGACGGAGTGATTTTCAACATGTCTGGAAATCATTTCTTGAGCAAATTGACATATCCGTTGCTCTCTACCAAACACCCCTTCCAGGAGAGTCACATGACCTTACAGCATTCTCTGTAGGCTCCCTCGGAACATGGAAGTATCTTGTTAGTCCGATGCGTTTGAAGAGCTCCCCCAGCGTGCTCTCTGCGATTGTTTAGCTCATTACCGATGGTATACCTTCTCAATATTTGTCAGTGTATGCGGATGATTTGACAGTCCATACAAAAAACAAGTGCTGAAAGTATGACCGTCGTTCGCGAAAAATTTGAACGTTTACGTGCTGCCAACATCCGCCTTAAACCATCTAAGGCACAATATCTGTTTTTTCAATTGGAAGTTCTCGGTTCAGTTGTCTCTGTTAACACAGTACAAATGTCCCCTAAATTAATTTTCTCCGTCCTTCAGTTTCCAGGCCCGAAAATCCAAACGTGAAATCAAGCAATTTCTCGGCATTGCCAACTTTTTGCGTCGAAATTTGCCCAATTTTGGAATCCTGGCCAAGCCACTCAATCGCTTATTATGAAAATCTGAAATTTTTCGTTTGACAGAGGGAGCTGAATCAGCATTTCAATCCACCAAGACATTGGTCACCACCGCACCCGTTTTGCAACCATTTTCAGTTGACAAAACCTCCCATGTATGGGTAGAGGCCTCTCAATCCGGTTACGGGGGCTGTTTCCTACAAAAAGGACCCAATAATCTCTTGCACGCAGCAGCTTATTGTTCGCGCGCCCTCACCGATGCAGAAACACGCTATGACACTTTTGCTCTCGAAATGTCAGCAACCTACTACGTGATTAAAACTTTTCACTCGTTTCTGTACGGGAAATTTTTCCATCTCTATTCAGATAATAAAGGTACGTGTCACATCAAAACTACAAGAAATCTTAACGGTAAGCTCGCTCGTTTGGCAATATTTTTCGAGAACTATGACTTTGATATCAGTCAGGTCAAAATTCATTATCCGATGCCCTCAACAGAATTCCCTCTCCCTTGCCAGATCAAGCGCAAGCTCCAGTAGCTGACTCTTTAGAGTTCCTATTTATTGGTTGGCTTCTTCAGAAGGAGGAAAAAATAAAAATAGCAAACTTACAGCGTAAAAATCCCTATTTTTTCAAAATTATCCAGGTTTTAAAACACCCCTCATCATCATTTGCAAACGATCCCAAGTTCAAACGTGTTCCATCTCAGTATGTGCTTCGCAAGGTAAATTGTATCGCATTTACAAATTACAGAGCATGATCAAATATCTGCTTTGCATTCCGTTCTGTCTACAACACAAAGTGGTTACCGAAGTCCACCAATAAGCCTTCGGTGCGTCCCAGACTTCCGCCACCAAAACACTTAATATGTCACGACAGCGTGTCTTTTCTTGAACATGACAGCCATAGTTTTTAAAATATGCCGTGAATGCTACCCTTGCAAGGTTATGTAGCCCCAGGGAGGAAAGAAAATAAAATTTGAAATCTCCAAATGCACCCAATTCAAGGTCCACCCTTTAGTTACATATTTGCAGACGTCCTAGGACAGATCCAACTCCCTAGACGATAACACAAATTTATCTTAAATATTATATATTGGCCACTAGATACGCCGTTTGTGTGCCATTGAAAGCCAACGATGCTCAGACTATTGCTGATGCTTTGGTTCAACACGTATTTGTTCGATTTGGCCTACCGATCACGATTTATTTTGACCGCGGATCCACTAATACCTCCAGTATAATGAAAGATCTTTTTGCAAAATTGAAAATACAGAGAACATTTTCGGATGTTCTGAGTCATTAGAGTCTTGGACCGGTCGAACGATACTATCATACATTAATCCGCCTTTTGACACTCTGTATAATGGACAAGAAACAGGAACGGAGATTATACTTACCAACGGTCACGTTCTCATATAATCTCCTATTACATTCACATGGAATTCCACCTTCCTGTTTCCTGCATGGATATGTCCTCCGTTACCCTTTGATTTACAACTAGGCACACACACTGGCAAAGCGTCCAATCAACAGCGCTTAGAAACTATGGACATAGCCCGCGCCCATGCATACGACAATTTATGTCATAAATTTGAAATACAAAAGCGCTATTTCCAGAAGCATTGAAGCCAAAGAGAATATTTCCCCGGAGAGAGAGTATTACTGATGGACTGCACCCCGCAGCAGGGGTTTCCAAGTTTTTTCTATGGTATATTCGATTCCCGCTACCATAATCAAAAAGATTAATCCGAATCGATATTTAGCTCGTTATGATGACAGCGTAAAAAACGCAGAAAAACACCGTTAGTACATCCCAGATAAAGCCACTTATTACCCACACGGATGACCTTGGTTCGAACCCTGACCTCCAAACACACGCTGCTCAAACTCAAGAAATTCCGGATAATGATCACATAGAACACATCCAGGACTCTTGGGAGACTTGGATGCGAGACGTCTACAATAGACTTCGTTAACTTACAAAACTGGTCGTCACGTTGGTACACCTTTTTCGCTCCCCGTCAATTAACTAGACTTTTACTAGGATAGTTTCTTTAGCGACAGATACTTTTGTAAAAGTTTTTCAATCTTTAGCATTTTTGCAATTGATAGGAATAGATAGTTAGTTTGGGATTCACGTTGTTATTTAGGTTTCCGTCCTTTTCTGTCTAGCCAGCATGATACACTCACTTGTGATTCCCATCATCGTCGCGAATGGTTTGTACCTAGTACTTATTTTCCTTTGCTGGATCGCATATTACCTCTACAATTGGCTACAGCGCCCAAAGCTCTCCTCAAGTAGGGTCATTCCCACTCAGGCATCTGCTAATTTTGTTAGGTCATCCAACTTACACAACACTCACAAAGTCTACTAGTATAGAAGTAAATCCCCCATAGTTGAATCCTCCCTTAGAGTAGTACGGATACTCCTGCGAAGATTCCTTCTTTTCCCAATTAAAGACTCTTGAATTTTTAAAAATATATATACAAGTGTAGAGTCGATCTAGAGTGGGAGCAAGTTTACAAATGCTCTACACGTACAAAGTACCTTAGTTCAACGTGTTACGAAGTAGTGAACTTCTAGTAGTATGCAGTTGTTGACGATTTCCGATGGACACCATATTAGCAACATGGGCATCGTACCAGTTTGTGCATCATTCCCTATATGGACACCGCCCATTGTAACACATAGGACTTTACCTACATTTAAGTTAAAGTAATCAAATCCACAAGGACACCCCCATAGTGCATTCATGTCCCAGTGTTACCCCTTCCAATGAACTTGCACATGGACGCAATTTTTTTGAGTAACATGGAGCACCTTTCTCCACCCTAGTGTCAGTCCGCAGTGCAGCCCCTATCTTCAGCGCCCCATAGTGCCAACACCCCAGTGTTAATGTGTTACTGTTCCTTCCATGGAACTTTCGCCAAGGACGCCCACCAGTGACTTCACTATCATAATCCCATGGGACTTGAGTATCGATTTTTATATAGTGTAGATGTGCCAAGTGAGCTCCGACAAAGTGCGTTTTTTCGGAGGGAGAAAAGAGGAGGACAGTAAATGTAAGTAGTGGACCTTTTAGTTTTTCACTACAGGAACTTTCCCTGAAAGTGTAGACTTTGCCCGATTTTTTCTCTAAGAATTATTCAAAATCTAAAATCTCCATGTTATTCTTATGGGCATTTGAGATACGTTATCCACGTTGACTTCTATTTTTTTACATCACCGAGAGTCTATGAACTCGAGCATCCGGTGACCTTGGAGGTGGCGATCTGTTACGAAGTGAAGTAAAACTAAGTCCTGGTTCCCAAAGCAGTGAATTTTATATAAGTGTTGGTCAGTGTTAAAATACCATGCAGGGCTAAAAAGTCTGTACCTTCGGGGCCATTGGTGATGGGTGCATGATGTTTGGGGGTCATTGGCCTCCGTTACGTATCGGGGCGTGCTGACCCGCCACCCACCCCCGCCATCCTTCTACTTTTAATTCTAATAAATTCTATGAGAGTCTGAACAACGGCTATACGCTATCAAGAGTTCAGAAGCCACAGTTGCTGTCGGCTGCGCTGAGAATTATTGTAAAAAATATCCACCCCAACGGGAAAATAATCACCTTCCCAGTAATTGAGGAAGTGGATAGGATAAATCTGCGCTCGAGCGCCATCACGACAGAACCAAAGGAATTACTAGAACTAGTGGATAAGGTCTTCGCAAGAAGAAATGAAACACTACAGCTCAACAAAGTCTATAGACAGTTCGTGATGGCGTGCCGGCGCACAGTATTTATCCCAACGGAAAAATTCCCAGCGTATTATGTCCACACGAGACAGCCCTAATCAGAAATGTTTTGAATAGTCCAGGTAAATCTGGACAAATCCAAACTAGCCACCCAAGAACTTGCATTGCGATAAAGAGAAGGTGGAGATAGTACGCCTTCAGGAATCCTATATAAATAATGGAAGTTTGATTGGAATGAGAACCCACGCAAAGGTCCTGGTGCCGGAATATCCAAATCCGATGGTGGCTGTGGTGATCCTTAATAATAAAATAAACGTTCTAGTAGACACTCAAAATACCTGCAAATGGATCCAAGTTATAAGAATACAATTAAACAGTCAAATAATAACTCTTGTAAATATGTACTGTCAATTTTCAATTTCAGTGAATGTGTTCGCAAATAGATTAGAGGAAATATTAGTGCGAAATTTAGGGGAAAATATATTAGTGTTGGGAGACTTTAATGCAAAATCTCCGCTGTCACACTGCCCTAGAGCGGATGAAAATGGCGAAAAATTTGAAGATATAATAAATCAGTATAACCTAACAGTTCACAACATAGCAGATCAACCACTAACATTTCAGGGCAGAGCTGGAGCGGAGAGCAATATAGACGTAAGAATGTCAAAAGGTAATTTACATCAATGGATCCGAAACTGGAGGGTACAGGATTCGGAAACTACTAGTCAGCATGGTGTCATCAACTTTGAAATCGATTTAAGCAGAAATAACGAAATAACGCATGAAGAAGATTATACATTTAAATATAACGTTAAAAGATTGAATATGGAAAATATTTAAAGAAATTTAATACTCCCACAAATTGAACATGAAATAAACATTGACGAATTGGCAACTAACCTAGAAAATACAACAATAAATGCAATTAAAAGTTCTACACCACCAAACATAAAGGCTAAAAAGACACTTTTCTGGACTAAGAAGATAATAAAATTAAAACAACAACTGAAAGCAAGTAGGAAGGGTTATAAAGCGGCTGGAGACCACAGACTATCTGTCGTATATCGGCAAATCAAGCAGCAATATGAAAAAAAAGTTTAGAACACCAAAAAGAAGACCTGGAGTAAGTTTGTGGAAGAAAATCATAGCACGGATGTGTTGGGTATGCCCTACAAAATAGTAATGAACAAAATTAAAACTAAAGGAGTATTCAACACGCTAAAAAGAGATAACGATCATATACAAAAGCCTGGAAGGAAACAATGGAAATATTATCTACAAAATTATTCCCAGATGGCAACATAGATGAGGATAATGAAGAAAATCAGATAGTTAGAAATGAAGTAAGGCATATCCAGGACACGAACATATACTTGAATCTACCAATGATAACAAATGATGAAGTCGCAACCGCAATAAATTCAATAAAAACAAAAAAGGCACCTGGTCCAGATGGAATTAAAGGAGAAATATATAAAAATTGTATGGAAATTTGGACACCTTACCTGACGAGATTTTATAACGAATGTCTGAGGAAAGGAAAATTTCCTAAACCGTGGAAGATTGCAAATCTGGTGGTGCTATTAAAGGGAGATGATAAACCTAGGTCGAATCCTAAATCGTACCGACCGATCTGCCTACTTAACATTATCACCAAAATTTTCGAAAATGTTTTAGCATCTAAAATAAACGAAAAAAGAGAGAACATACAAAACTGTATACTACAATATGGCTTTCGACGAGCGAAGTCGACCGAGGATGCGATCAACGGAATCTGTGATTCTATAAATAATCTCAAACAAGACAACTGTAAGTACGTAACAGGAATTTTCTTTGATATAGCAGGCGCATTTGATAATGTTTGGTGGCCGGGAGTACTAAAGGAGCTTAATAATTTAGGAATAAATTAATCTTTATGGATGGTTCTAAGAAATTACTTTCAGCATAGACAAATAAAAATTGACACGGCTGAAGGCACCATTGCAAAATCACGAACTAAAGGATGCCCCCAGGGATCTGTGCTTGGCCCAATTATTTGGGATATAATGTTTCAGCCATGCCTGGAAGTGCTAAATAATATGGGACATGTGGAAAGGGTCGTCCGATACGCGGATGAGCTGGTGGTAGTTATCAAAGGAAATAGCAGAAATGAGATCCAAAATAGGGCAAATGAAATAATAACAACAATGGCGTTATGGTGAAAAAATAATAAATTAACTATATCAGCAGAGAAAACTAAATATGTTCTATTTAAAGGAAATATGAACTTCAACAGAGGTCCGATAATAAAAGTAAAAGGCACAACAATCAAAAGAGTAAAGGAATTTAAATAGTTATGCGTAATTTTAGACGAAAAGATTATTTTTAGACAACACGTAAATACAGTAAAAAGTAATGCAATAAAAGTTTCTTATATAACTGTAAATATAGCAACCAACGAATTTAAAGTATCTATTAAAATAATAAAGATGTACCATGACGTCATAATCAGATCCATAGTAGGATATGCTGCCAGCGTCTGGAGCCACCGGATGGATGATGTGAAACAACAAACAATCATAAACAGAGCACAAAGACCCCTACTACTCAGACTGACAGGAGCGTACAGAACCACTCCGGTGAAGGCACCCCAAATCGTGACCGTGACCGTGCCCATGCACCTGCAAATTAAAAGAATGGGCGGCGCGTACTGGCTCAAAAAAGGAAGGCAAGACAGAATAAGCGTACAGCAGAGATTCTTATCAGTGCGTGGCAAACATTCTGGGATACTATACCTAAAGCAAGAACAACTCATAGTATCCTTCCAGACGTGGCTGAGAGGATGAAGATGCAAGTGGAAATAGAGGGAGGCCTACTACATCTAATAAATGGTCACGGCCCGTACAGACAGAGGCTGAGGGATATTGGACTCGACGAGGATAACCTGTGCCGCGTCTGTGGTGTGGTTTCAACCACAGACCATGTGGTGTTAAGATGCGGTGAAACAGCCCAACTACTGGAAGAACAACAAGCACTTCTGGGGGACAGGACAGTCGCAGAAGCTCTGCGAAATCCAGAGCTAGTGGCAGCCCTCCGGGAGGTAGCGACAAAAGTGTCATCTTATCACAGTAAGAGATTTGTGGAAGGAGATCGGGGTCTCAGGGCGCAGCGTCAACCCCCGCCCCCCGGGTGGGTGGCGACTGCGACAACTGCGTCGTCCACGATCGACCGCGAACCAGAACAACACGTCTGACATAAGAACAAAGAAAAACAAAATGTGCACAAAGTAAAAGACTTGATTAATTGTGTGGCTGCTGGAAACCAGTAGCAAATCAGTGAGTTGCTGGAAGCGCAGCAACAGATGCTGTATAGGTGTTGTTGAGTAGTGAATGTGTGGTGATGGGAACCAGGTGAAATTAATACCATGAGTGCGTGCGATGAAGTGAAAATATTAAGGCGTGTGGCTGCGGAAACCACATCTATTCTCCATTAGAAGAAGATCCCAAGAGTGAAGAGTGAATGAAAGAAGGAAATGAAAAAATTTAAGAACTAGAAGAAACAACAGGGTCACTAAATAGAAGAAAGAAGAAGAAGTCCTCCTGCGATAACTAGTAAGACAAAATAAAAAGGGAGAAGAAGAAGAAGACTACTAATCGTTTGCTTTCTTTTTCTTGTATCTTTGCAGGAGAGGAAAGACCAGAGGAAAAGAAGAAGCCACGCAAGTTATGTGTTGTGTTGCCCTGTGATGTCTGTGTCGTCTAAATGTGTTTGTATGTTCTTTTTGTAAAATAAAGTATATAAATAGATAGGGCCTCCCCCTCAGCAACAAGTTCCAACTAGGAACCAAGACCAGGATTATCTTTGGATGCCTGGTCCAAGACCGTCCCGCAACACCAGCTGTCTCGTCAGAAGGAACACAGGGGATTCTTGGAATGCCGGAATCCAGGAAAACCAACAATCCCTAGATGCAAGCCTGCCCCATGTTAAGCAGTACTAAGATGTATGTGTTGCACGCCCCCAAATGTGCACAACTTAATCTGTGCAAAGCATGCTAAGACGCAGGGGTGGAAGGTGGGCCCCACAAATAAAAAAATAAAGAAATAATATCATAATCCCATATATTTCAACATATTCCAATATAATCGCATATATCCATATTTCTTATTTACTAAATATAACAGTGTTTTCTTCAAATATTATATACGCATTATTAGTGTTTTTTCTCGTTTTCCCTCATTTATTTTAGTGACTCTAGATACCATATAAGATCTATTTTCGTATCAGTGCTTCTTAACCTCTCTGGACTACATAGTGCTCCCGTGGAACTTCTAGGCATGGAGCCCAGGCCCAAATCAGAAGCAATTTGCGAAATAAGTTGCCGAGATGGCACATAACTTGCATGAAATTACAATGTATTACAACATATATATAATTATTTTGTGCAAATATTTTTAATTATGTTTTTTGTTATTATGTTAGCTTCTAATCTTTCCGACTTATGGCATAATGCATCGGTCAGTAGTCGTCCAAGGAATTTGGAGTGAGGAGGGTTACAGAATTTAACAGGTAAAAATTATCAAAATATTGAAATGAAATCAAAGGTAAAAATATTTTATAGATACACAAAATACGAACAGTTAATTTTATTCAAAAGCAAGCGACGCCATTACAAAGTGAGAAACAAATTGTCTTCTAAGAATATTACATCAGTAAGGTTTCCAAGCAATTACACGGGAACTCAAGGTCATTATGATTCTCGGCAAATAGAAGAAGAAAAAGACAGCGTAAAGTAAAAGAACATAACAATATCAAACGTGATAATAGCTAGGTTATCTTGACAAAATTTCTCAACGGAAAAATGGACAAACAAGACCTCTCTCACTTGGAGGTCACGAACACACATAAAATGAAAAAAATCGAAGACTTGTTCCTCTTCTTCCATATCAGGAAGTCACAACATTTAAAATACCAAAGTTAAATAATATAATTTATTAACTAATAATTAGGTATGTAATATCGAAGAAAGTATTTCCAGAACGTGACTTCAAGTGTTCTACAATTCACAAGTCTATCCTTTCCCTTTGACCCAAACACCTTCCTCAATCCTGATTCCCATAATCCACAACAACAACATCACCTGGACTCTGTGAGAAAGCACGCGACAATCCAAAAACGAAGATAATAAAAAACAGTCAAAACTTAGAGACGGCATTATAGTTTCTTGAGTTGTCATATTGCCACCGAACTGTTAACTTGCTCGTTACGGTTGTGTGTTTGAAAGAAGACTTAGTCGAATTCTACCTAGTTTGTGTTAAACCTCATAGTACCAGAACATTCTAGTTTTCCAATGAACTTTACAACAATTACGAACTTTTGAAGACAGATATTTCTACAGTGAATAAAATAAAAAGTATGTGTTTCAAAGGGTATGATTATCAAATATAAACGTAAACAAATTCCTCAAATCACTCTAAGTTTCGATCGACAAAAGGATATATTTGTTATGAAAGCAGTTTATTTTAATGCAATAAAATAGTAAAAAGTCAGTTCTTATTTCAATGTCTTCTATCAGTATGTCCTCCCATAGTTATTAAGTAGTTAGATCTTTTAGGATGATTTAAATGTTGTTTCTTCAGGGAAAAGTAAGTATATACAAGTGTGTCCAATATGCATAAATAGTACTTTTACAGTTGTTGTCCGTTTTATAACAAAAGATCTTCGATCCCCGATCCTCTATGCCACCCCGTGACAAAGCACGGTAGCAATTTATTAATATGTCGAAGGTTAAATTATATATATATATATATATAAAATATTCAGCATTTTCTATCCACTGCTGGATGAAGGCTTCCCCCATTTCTTTCCACATATCCCGATCTCAAGCTATCCTCATTCACGTAAACGCTTGATTTC